>CAXHSM010001140.1:0-72000 GCA_964019185.1 Maratus speculifer
ACATGTTTTTTCAAATCATTCAATTAGTTTTCCAAATGTTAACATATTTGTGTTCGTTCTCTGTTCAGAAAAGCATTTCTTTTTTTCTTTTCAAAAATCGATCATTTTGTAAAACAAAGTTCTGAATCCTTTTTTTTTTTTTTCATTTACATATTCTGAATAAATGTCCAAATGTAAACTGAGATGTATAAATGTAATATCTCAAAACGCTACATTGTTATAAATTTGATACCTTACAAAAGGATGCTAATCTAAAAATGATTTTTCTTTTTTTATTATAAAATTAAACGATTATATATGATTATAAAATTATTTAATTCATAAATATGGAATACTCCAATGTGTGACATTTCTATTTTGTCCTAATGTGTATCTATACATTATCCGCTGTTCTGAAAACTTTTTCCGAAGTATGTTTGAAATGATATTCGTGTTTACCGTCAAAGAAAAATGAAATAACATTGTCCATCTGTTTTGTTGAGAAGAAATTCTGTTCGTGCTCTCTCTTCTCCTCCCCCTTCCCCCGCCTGGCGGCGGCAAGTGCACGAAGATACATTATTATTGAATGTATTATGTAACAAGAAGCTAATTATTAATTATTTTTATGTAGCAGTTCTTGTAAGTGTTATTTCATACAAAGTTATTTCATTAAAAATAGTAATATTTTATTTACTTCTTTTCATTTGAATAAAATAATTATGCAAATAATAAATGTATAACCATATCTATACATCACTGGAAACTAAAGAAACAATTGAAAAAAAAATTGGACATTGATAACTATATTATTATGGAAGTTGTGGTTTTACGGTTTAAAAAATAACGTATTATATCGTAGGGGAGGAGAGGGAATCCAAAATTACTAGAAAACTGATAACTGGGTAAGGAATATCCTCCAGCTAAAATATTTTTTTTCTTTAAATCTCTGTTTTGGACTGATTATTCCTATAAATGCTCCCCCCCTACCCTTTTCAAATGAAATCCTGCTTATGCTGTTGTCGTGATATATACGGTAAGAAAAAATAATATAAACATTTGTCTTTTATTACCACAACTTCAAATCCATAGTTGCTATTACGAGATCATCTGAAATAATTTCAAATACAGAAATAAAGAACACTGCATCGCATCTTTGATACCCAATTATTAACATAATATTTTTCTGGTTTTTGTGGATATCAGTTGTTTCCAAAATAAATATATAGGCTTTTGAGACTAGATTATGCCGGAAATCGCATCTGCGTTTACTTTTAAATTGCATTTCAGCTTGGAATCCACACCTGCCAATTTATTTATACTAATTCGGATATTATTATTATTTATTTTTCTCCAGACAGCCGATTTTTCGATGCTTTGGTTTTCCAATGAAAAAATAAACATCTGCTCTGCTACATCCACGAGAACTTCCCGCTTCCGTCAAAATAAGCAGACGATATTGACTAGCCATATTAGAAAACTTTCAATTTGATGTTTTTCATTTAAATAAGATGTATCTTTTGCGGGAAATAAAATATTCTGTAATTTTGCATCAGTTATTCTAGAAATTAGAAAAAAATATATATACATACACAAATGGTACTGGGTTCATCCTATGATAAGTATTCGATTATACTACACAAATTACCATTTTGAAATATAATATATGAAATATATAATAATTATTAAACTCAAACTGCAACCTATTATTTTTTACATTGAATACACTCAGGGCCGTAGCTAGAAGTGATCAATGGGGGGGGGGGGGGGGGGGGGGCTCATAATTTTTTTTTCTTTCTTTCTTACGCAGAAAGATAAATTAGTGCATATTCACATTGTAGGTAGTATGTTTCTTATTAAACTGCTGTAATAACTTCATTTTATGCTAAGAATAGTGTATAATGATAAAAATTTTGAGTGTATAACTTGTGCAAAATTAAACATCATGTTAGTTTCATATGTACAAATAGGATGAGGGAGTGTTGAATTACCTATTTTAGATACAATTTAGTATTTGTGCAAAATTGTGAAAGGGGTCTCAAAACTAAATTAGATTTTTGAGCTGAATTTCATTTGAATTTTCGGAACAGAAATTCATTGAGTGACCTTGGAATCTTTTCAAGGGAGGGCTCAAAATATTTTAGGGGGGGGGGGTGAGCCGCCCATAGCGCCCCCTTGGCTAAGGCTCTGAATACACTATTTGTGTTGAAAAAGGAAAAAAGTCATCCTCGCAAGAAATTGACTATTCCATGATTAATGAACAAAACATAATTGCACACTGCATTAACCAAAATTAATTGGCAACACTAGTCGGGCACATGCATATTTTTCATTTGATTTGGATTTTCCAAAATGTGTAATATAAAATAAACGTTGTGATTTACATTAAATCCTTTTAATGTAAATGTCACACTTTGTTTGCCATTATTTTACCTATATATTTCTAAGGATTAAAAATGAATTGTCATTTTGAAAACTTGTTCCATCCCTCCCTCACATGGGACTCATTAAGGGTGCGAGTTAAAGGGATCCCCTTCGCGTTAGATGACACCATTTTTGTCTCGAAATTCTGTCAAGGGGGGGGGGGCAACTTTTAGTGGTCTGGAACTAAAAATATGGATTCCAGGGCACTTCCGTGTTTCATCAATCACTAAAATTAATTGATCAAATCTCCACAGACAATTTCGCGTTAGATGACAACTTTTTTTTTTTTTTTAATCGAAATTTTAATTAGCACAAGGGTTAAATTTTAAGGATCTGCGCCAAAAAATATCGGTTTTAGGGGCACTTCCGGGTTTGATCAAACGCTGAAAGGGGGTTGATCAAATCTCTACAGATAATTTCACGTTAGATGGCCCCATTTTTGTATCTAAATTCCGTCAAGAGAGCCCTAACTTTTAGCGATCTGCGCCAAAAAGTATTGATTTTAAGGGCACTTCCGGGTTTGATCAAATGTTAAAAGAGGTTGATCAAATCTCTACAGATGATTTCACGTTAGAAGGCACTTTTCTGTCTTGAAATTCCGTCATGGAGGTGGGGGGGGGGGGAGCTAAACACCTTAGGGGTCTATTACTAAAAATATCGACTATGAGGGCATTTCCGGGTTTGATCAAATGTTAAAAATGGTTGATCAAATCTCTAGAGGTAATTTTCCGTTAGATGACCTCGTTTTGACTCGAAATTCCGTCATGGAGGTGGGGGGGGGGGGGGAGGGAGCTAAACCCCTTAGGGGTCTATTACTAAAAATATCGATTTTGGGGGCATTTTTGGGTTTTATCAAATGCTAAAAATGGTTGATCAAATCTCTAGAGGTAATTTTACGTTAGATGACACCGTTTTTGTCTCGAGATTCCGTTATGGGGGGGGGGGCAACTTTTAGGGGTCTGGAGTTAAAAATATCGATTTTGCGGCACTTCCGGGTTTGATCAAACTCTAAAAATGGTTGATCAAATCTCTGAAGGTAGTTTTACGTTAGATGACACCGTTTTTGTCTCGAAATTCCGTCATGGGGGGGGGCTAACTTTTAGGGATCTGGAGTTAAAAATATCGATTTTGCGGCACTTCCGGGTTTGATCAAACGCTAAAAATGGTTGATCAAATCTCTAGAGGTAATAGTACGTTAGATGACACCATTTTTGTTTCGAAATTCCATCATGGAGGTGGGGGGGCTAAATTTTAAGGGTTTATTACTAAAAATATCGATTTTGGGGGCACTTCCAGGTTTGATCAAATGCTAAAAATGGTTGATCAAATCTCTACAGATGATTTCACGTTAGATGGCACCATTTTTTTCTCGAAATTCCATCATGGAGATGGTGGGGAGCTAAACCCTTAGGGGTTTATTACTAAAAATATCGATTTTGGGGGCATTTCCGGGTTTGATCAAATGCTAAAAATGGTTGATCAAATCTCTAGAGGTAATTTTACGTTAGATGACACCGTTTTTGTCTCGAAATTCCGTCATGGGGGGGGTTAACTTTTAGGGGTCTGGAGTTAAAAATATCGATTTGGGGGGCACTTCCGGGTTTGATCAAATGCTAAAAATGGTTGATCAAATCTCTAGAGGTAATTTTACGTTAGATGACACCGTTTTTGTCTCGAAATTCCGTCATGGGGGGGCTAACTTTTAGGTGTCTGGAATTAAAAATATCGATTTTGGGGGAACTTCCGGGTTTGATCAAACGCTAAAAATAGTTGATCTAATCTCTACGATCGATTTCTGATAAGAATCGTTAATTTTTTTTAATTTTGAGCATTTTGAAAAATCCTAAAAGTTAGCCCCCCCTGGTTATTTTTAATCATAACTCGTAAAATAATGTTGATCAAACGATGAAAATTGTTGATCAAATCTGATCAAACGATGATCAAACGAAATGCATAGGTTACTTTTTCATTTTCCGTCAAGGGGGGGCTAACTTTTAGGCGGTATCCCTACGCCGCCTCTCAAAATCCTATCTCAAATCATAATGTAAGCTGAAATGTCTTTGACAAAGTGTCTGCACTTTTAACTCTCTCTAACGCAAGATCTCTGATTTCTATTCCCCAATCAGAGTAGCTTAAAGAAAAGATCTTTTTTATTTCCGTTAGAATAATTTAGAAGTGCGTCAATTTCTGAGGTACGAAAGCGTTTTCCTGGGACCTTCCAAAATTTCGACCCAGGTGTACAATGTATAAATAAAAGAAATGCTTTGAGATTGCTATAAAAAGAAAATTTTAAGTTATCAGACGATAAATTTAACGAAAAAGAAAAATTAATTTATTGATATGGAATAAGTTTTAAAACACTGAAATATTATATTGGATATTTTGATATTTAATAAAACTAGTTGGATGTGCCAATCCCAAAACTTTCTTCTACCTCATACGTACATTTTAATACTTTTAAAAAATAGTTACTCATTTTAATAATTTAATAATTTTGATTCAATATCATACAAACTTTGATTTTCATTTTAAATTTCTGCTTCAGTCAATTAATATGAGTAAAACCGAATTTCCGTCTCTGCACGAGCCGATAGACAATAAAATGATAGGCAGATTCTTTTTTTTCAAATTCTGAGAGATCCTACTTGCCTTACCAAAGAATAATCATATACAAAAAATTTAGTTCAGTTCTAGAACTAACTTTATACACTTTTAAGTGATGGAATATTGAAAATGGCATAAAATTCGCTATTGCTGCGCCCCCTTCCGGCGGATTTTTTTCAAATTCAGGGAGTACCAATTAGCCATAACCATCCACTTACACAAAAAATTTGGTTCAATTCGATGCATAACTTCATATACTTTTGGTCGGTACAGTATTGAAAATGGCACAAAAATCGCGATTGCAGCGCCTACTTCCGGCGGATTTTTTTTCAAATTCAGGGAGGGCCAACTAGCCAAAGTCATACACTTACACCAAAAAAATTGGTTCAATTGGATGCATAACTTCATATACTTTTGGCCAGTACAGTATTGAAAATGGCACAAAAATCGCGATTGCAGCGTCCCCTTCTGGCGGATTTTTTTCAAATTCAGGAGGACCAACTAGCCATAGTCATACACTTACACAAAAAATTTGGTTCAATTCGATGCATAACTTCATATACTTTTGGAAGGTACAATATTGAAAATGGCACAAAGATCGCGATTGCAGCGCCCCCTTCCGGCGGAATATTTCAAAACTGAAGTAGTACCTGCTTGCCACAGCCAAAAACATTCACAAAAAAATTGGTTCAATTCTATGCATAACTTCATACACTTTTTGATGGTAGAATGGCTACATACACACAGATAGAGACACACACCACACAGACACACGGTCAGACAGACATTTTGTAAAAACATGTTTTTTGGAATCTGACCCCTAAAACGTGTAAATCCGTCAAAAACCGGAAGTCGAAAAAAAATTTCGATTACAATACTTTCTTCTATTGAAGATAGAAGAAAGTAAAAATGATTTTTAACTAGTTGGATGTGTCAATTCCAAAACTTTCTTCTATCTCATAAGTACATTTTAATATTTAAAAAAAAAAAACGTGACCCCAAAGTTACCCACTATCGAATTTCCTCGAACATTTGATTTAGCATAATGAGATTCTAGTATCCGAAAAGCCTAAAACGCAAAATTTAATTAATATTCTGAGAAAATGAGTTTAATAGTGCCTCATGTTAGGTAATTTATACTAAAACCTAATAAGCATCTATTTATGTCAAGGCCTAACAATCTGAAATTTGATGGAATTTCGTCCAGTAGTTCTTGCGATACAGTTATAACAAAAAATTTGCAAAACATAGCACAGCAACACCATATCTTGAACAATTTATGCCAAAACGTAAAAAAGCGTCTAATTATGTTATGGTGTAAAAGAATCTGAAGTTTTATTAAATCCTGTGCATTAGTTCTTGAGATATAGCTACTTTTTAAAAAAAACGTGTAAAATATAGCACAGCAGCACCATCAGTTGAAGGATTTATAACAAAACGTAATCATCGTGTAATAATGTTATATGTCATTTTGTAACAAAGTCTGAAGTTTGATGAAATTCTATGCGTTGGTTGTTGAGATATAGCTATCGGAAAAATCGTGCAAAATGCAGCATAGCTGCACCACCTGTTGCAAGGTTAATACCAAAATGTAATCAGCGTCTAATTATGTTATATATTCTAGTGTAACAGAATCTAAAATTTGATGAAGTTCTGTGCATTAGTTCTTGATATATAGCTATCGCAAAAATCGTGCAAGATGTAGCATAGCAGCGCCACCTATAGGGCAGTTCACACCAAAACGGTATCAGCGGCTATGTATCTCAAGGTATCTCAGAATCTGAAGTTTGGTGAAATTCTGTGCATTAGTTCTTGAGATATAGCTATCATGAAAATCATGAAAAACGTGGCATAGCAGCGCCACCTGCTGGCCAATTTACACCAAAACTTAATCAGCGTCTATGTATATCAAGGGGTCACAGAATCTCAAGTTTGGTGAAATTCTGTGCATTAGTTCTTGAGATATAGCAATCTTGAAAATCTTGAAAAACATAGTATAGCAGCGCCACCTGCAGGCCAATTTTCACCAAAAACCAATAGGCACTAATTCATATCAAGGTCTAACTGAATATAAAATTTTATTAAATTTCGAGCATTAGTTCTTGAGATAGAGCGCCCACAAATTTTTTGTCACATACAGACTCACAGACAGACAGACGGACAGACTCACAGACAGACATTTTCTAAAAATAGTCAAAACGTGTTCAGGACCTTCTAAAACGTATAAATCCGTCGAAAACCGGAAGTCGAAAATTTCCATGAATCCAATACTTTCTTCTTGTAAAGATAGAAGAAAGTAAAAAAAAAATAGATTTTTCAGAACGGGATATTCTATAAATTACGGCATTTTTTTAGAAATGGAATTATATTAAATAAAGGATTTTTTTAAAGGGTTGATAAATACGGGAAATCAAAATTAATTTTACAATGGATAAAATAATAAGGAGCTTTATTTAAAGAATATAATTAATTAGCGCCTTTTTTTTAGATCTAAACAAATTGAAATGAATACTTTTAGGTAGATTAAAATTTTACATTTTTCAAATGCAGATTGATAGATTACAAGTAGGATTTTAATTTAATAAGCTGCAATAATGTATGGAATATTATTAAAAAGAAAATTAATATAAAATAATGTTGACCTAGGCGAGAAAATTATTTTTTTAAATGTATATATAAATATATATGTGGGATATACTCTCGCATGTGGGCTACACTCTGTGTTACACCTGAATCGGACTGTATTTCCCTCCGCCGCTCACTCTGGGACGAGAGTAAATAAAAAAAAGGTGAATTATCGAAGCTGTATGGCCGGGAGTGAAAAGAATAGAAAAGAAAATAGAACGTTTTTTCGACGACGGCTAACGACGCTATGATTCCGACGATTTAAAAACGAAGATTTAAGACGAATCTTTTAAGAACTTTAAAATATTTACGACGAATTGACGTTTGATAAGAATGTTATGAATAACCACAAAGAGCGATTTGATTTTTTATTTTTTGTTTATTTGCTTTTTGTCCTGTTCGTCTGCTAATAAATGTATGTGACTGTCAGAGAATAGTTTTTATTTACAGTAAGGACTCGTCCATCCTATAAAGTGGTGCCAGAAGTGCCCACTTAACATTTTTTCTCATTGTTATGAACTATTTGTTTTCTTCAGATTCAAGTCGGATATCATTTTACGGGTGAGTTAATTATTCCATATTCTATATTTACTATGAAGCTGGTCGACATCAAAGAACTGGATAATGAAGTGCTAGTGTACGTATCATGTATTTGCCAGTTTGCGTCCAATTGAGGCATTCGATGTACACAGAATACGAGAAGGAATTGAATTTCACGTATCTGTAGCGCTGCAGGTTATTCCGGAAAAACGCATTCTTGCAAGCACTAGGAATAACTGCACTGCTAAACTTTAGTACGTTCTCGGAACCAAAAGTCTGTTCCTCTTTGAAGCTGTATTTAAGCTTGAAAATGTCGCAATCCTTCACACTTATACGGATGCAATTCAGACGACGAACCAATGGGTTATTTAAACCACTGCTCACTGTACCAGAACGAGGTGACCGCCGCCGTCCCCTCCTCCACCTTTTAGGAATCGATGCCTTTCTACGGTTTCGTCTATTAACACGTGACCTCTTGTAAGCCATAACTGTGCAATTGTGTCATGCATGCTATAATACAGCATTTATATAGCTTTGCTGAAGATCAAATGCTGATAAACTGATAAATCGAGATAAGCATGCACAAACAAAAAACAAAAATTTAATTTAAACGTCGAAAAATAAATTTTGTAGCCATTGGCTCAGAGTTTTTGTTAATTTTATGCACGTATGTATGTCATCACGTAGCAATTGGCATTCAATTGACATCATACGTTTCAATTTACACTGAAATGACAAAATTTTTATGCTTAGAACTGTATACAGTCTAGTATTTTCATCGAAAAGCATACGACGAGTCACCTCTTCGATGCCTTGTAGGTGCCTGTCTAGCTTTCCAATAGTTTCAATTCGCAAATTAACAACTGCGGCCTTTGCCTTTGGGTGAATGTGGGTTCCTTGCCGAAGAAGTCGTAAACTGAGAACCGAGCCCGTAATGCATCCAATGTTATGCCGTTGAAACATTCAGCCATAGTGAAATTTGAAGTTACAATTATGCGCTTTGGCCTAATTAGTATGGTACCGCCCTTAATTTCGGCGGTAAATGGGTACATGTCTGCCCATATTTTTAGAAAAGACCCAAGCCAAACGCAGTGGGACTGGTCTACGTCGGAAATTAACACGTAGTCCTGATTTAAATATCCGTCCCACCATTTATTTAATGATTTTACGAATAAAGGGCTGAATTTTCTTACAGCATAATCCTTACCGATCCGGGGAGGGAGGCAAATCCACACTCCGCACGAATTATCCAATGGCTCTCTGTCAAACAATTGAGAAGATAGGATATTCGTTTTATAGCGGAGATAGATCCCCGGATACTCGGCCTTAATTCCGGCGATGTCACCGCACTCAGCTTTAAGCAAAACATCTCTAAACACATTAGATTTTCTCTGATCCGCTGGTAAAGAGCCAAATTCGGTGAAATCGCCATCCTTTTTGCAATAATCTGCACACTCTGCCAGTGACCCCTTAGCGCGTTCAAAATGAGCCCCTGGTAACCAACGCTTAACACTGCAGAGGTTCCGCCTATTCTTAAACAAAACGAAGCCTTGGAGATGCTTGCGACCCGTATCCGGGCAAGTCTCTCGACCATAAACAAGATATTCCTGGAGTAATCCATCAAATGCAGGCAAAGTCGAGAGATCGAACGATGTAAAACACCACCGCTTACACTTGGACATCTCTAGCAGGCAGAATGACTTGAAATCAACGGTGCGCCCGCATATATACTAAAATATTATCTCAACTGGTACTAATAAAATAAAACTCCTTCATAAATTATTGTTCGACACTGATGGTGATCGATCAAACCGGAAAAGAATTCGTGACTGGTTTCGATTTCGAAACGACCAGCACTGAATTCAAAAATAAAGTTACGAAAGTTCAAGCAGATTTTTCTTTAAACGATTTAATCACAATTTGTAATTTACTCTGCATTTCTAACGAAGGTTCTTTAATTGACCTTGCAACCAGATTAGTTACATATCTTTCAGACTTGAATTCACTCCAAGCTAACATTATCCAAAACGAAAGTGATACCGATTCGGAACCTGAAATATCTTCACATAAAACTACATTGAGTAAGGACAATGCAAGTAATACCGAATCATCAAATTTTGATAAAAACAAGCAATTTCCAGTTCAAAGTTTTTTGCCATCTACTATTAATTTTAATGATGTTGAAAGCGTTATACCGCCTTTTGATGGCAGTTCTTTTCAAGATATAAATATTTGGTTAAGTAATTTTGACGATGTCGCTAGCATGCTCAATTTATCAGAATTTCATAAATTTATATTTGCTAAACGATCCTTACGAGGAAAAGCCCAGCTGCTAGTACAAACAGAAATTCATATTAACTCTTACGAAAAACTTAAAGAACTTTTAATTTCAGAATTTGGCATTACTTATAATTCTGCTGAGTTACATGACATGTTAAATAAACGAAAATTACAAGAAAATGAATCCCTTGAAGAATATTTTCTCGTAATGAAACAATTATGTTCGCGCGGTAACATCGAAGATTCAGCACTGATGCACTACATTATTAACGGTATACCCGACCTGTTTTCAGAAAATCAATATTATATGGCTGCCAATATATAGTAGAATTTAAACAAAAGCTCAAAATTTATGATAAAATTCGGCATGACTATGAGAACACTAAATTTCGTAAATCTAAACCAGAAATGCCGTTAAAAGAGAAATCATTTCGTCCAAAACCTGATCTTCTCTGCTTTAATTGTGGTTTAGCCAACCATAAAAGTAGCCAATGTAGGCATAAAGACAAAGGCCCTCGCTGCTTTAATTGTTCGAATTTTGGCCATAAGTCGGCTCAATGTGACCAACCACGGAAATCTAGAAAAAAGCCTGAAACATCCAATATTTCCACCATTACATCGAATACTTTTATGACCAAACAAGTAATTATTTCGTCAGTACATGTTCTTTCTTTGATCGATACGGGAAGTGAAAGAAGTCTGTTAAAAGAAAGTATTTATCGCAAACTCCCAACGGTTTCGAACCTCGAACATTCAACAATCACATTAACTGGATTAGGAAACACTATGATCAAACCCCTGGGTTTTTTCTCTACGGATATTACTATAGATGATTTTAATTAACCACTAATGTTTATGTAGTACCAGATTATTCCATATCTTTTGATTTTATTATTGGTACAGATGTTATACAGCAGAGTATTCTAACAGTTTCTCAAAATAATATTTCGATGCAAAAAATCAAGCAAAATGAAAATATGTCAAATAATTTTCTGATTAATGTTGCTCAAGTATTAGACGATAGTAATCTTGATTTATCTCATATTACCGATAAAACTATACGTTCAAAAAATTACGGAACTTATTCAAAATTATTCCCCCCGAAAAGTAAAGACTACCGATGTAAAATTATCAATTCATCTGAAAGACGAAATTCCTGTTACTTGTCCTCCCAGACGCCTAGCTCCTATAGAGAAAGAATTTGTCGAAAAACAAATTTCTGAAATGCTTGAAAAGGGAATTATCCGAAAAAGCACCAGTAATTTTTCATCACCTATTGTCCTCGTAAAAAAGAAAGATGGTTCATATAGATTGTGTGTTGACTATAGGAAGCTAAATGCTAAAACACATAAACAACGTTTTCCTCTCCCAGTAATCGATGACATTATTGATCAGTTGCACTCTGCAAAAGTATTTACTACTCTTGATCTTAAAAATGCTTTTTTCCATGTTGAAGTAGAAGAAAATAGTCGAAAATATACTTTTTTTGTAACACATTCTGGTCAATTTGAATTTCTATACATGAATTATGGCCTTAGTGATGCTCCCTTAGTTTTTCAGAGATATATCTATAATGTTTTTCGCGATCTCATTAATGAAAAAGTACTTATCGTCTACATGGATGATTTCATAATACCATCTGAAAACGAAGCCGAAGGACTCCAGAAATTACAACGCGTTCTTACAACTGCATCCGAATATGGTTTAGAACTGAATCTAAAAAAATGCCACTTTTTACAACGAGAAATTGATTTTTTGGGTTACCACATTAAAAATGGTCAACTGCATCCATCTCCCTCAAAAACTAAAGCTGTTCTAAATTTTCCAGAACCTAAAAGTGTCAAAGATGTACATTCATTTGTTGGACTAACCTCATATTTTCGTAAATTTATTCAAGATTATTCTTTAATAGCTAAGCCCTTAACAGATCTCCTTAGAAAAGACACTAAATTTCACTTCGGTGACCAACAGCGAAATGCATTTAATCAGTTGAAACACATCCTTGCTTCAGGTCCTGTTTTAAGCATTTATAACCCTAGTAATGAAACAGAAGTTCATTGCGATGCTTCTATTGATGGTTACGGAGCAGTCCTCCTTCAAAAGTTTTCTATTGATAATCAATTTCACCCTGTCTATTTTATGAGCAAAAAAACCACAGATGCTGAGCGTAAATATTCGAGTTATGAACTAGAAGTTTTGGCCGTCATCGAGGCTCTTAAATTCCGTGTTTACATTTTAGATATTCCTTTCAAGATAGTCACAGATTGCAACGCATTTGCCCTAACTATGAATAAAAAAGATCTTTGCACCAAGACAGCTCGATGGGCTTTAATGTTAGCTGATTATAACTATACAATCGAACACAGACAAGGTACACGTATGCGCCACGTCGACGCTTTAAGCAGAAATCCCGTATGTATGACCATTCAAGACAGTTTTACTTCCAAAATCATACAATCACAGAACACTGACGAACATATACAGGTCATCAAAGAAATTTTGAAAACAAAGCCATATTGAGGTGCCTCTTCGATCCAGAACATTTACAAACTGTCAACAGATGGCGCCACATGCGCATCTCACAAGGACTCTAGGCAAGCTGTAATAGACTGCTGGTTCGGTGAGTCAGTTACTGGACTGCCGCCGCTTATGTAGCACGCAAGGAAAATCACCTTGTTCCGAGAGACAAAACGTGTCTCAAGTTATTTAGAAATGTATTCTATTTCTTTATAAGTTTAATTAAATTTATGTTTGTTTAAGTACGTGCTATTAATATTTATCCATATACACCGTACTTTTGTAAAAAACATCGACAAGATGAAAGATTAATTCAGATTGAGCAGCCGTGATATCCCATAACCACATGGTTGCTTCAAGTTTTGACCGGACAATTTTGAAAGACGCCTTCTGATATATCGTTCCTGGACAACTACAGCGATGAAAAAAAACGGTATGTGCCATTTTCTATGTTTCTTTGTGGTATTCTCTGGCCCAATTGTTATATTTACCAGTTATTTTAATTAAAAAATTTTCGAGCCCAAGCGTTCTCATTCAAAATTTTACTAAATTGTATATTTATTTATTTATTGCTCTATCAATATATGTATTTTTAATTCTGCGCTCACAATGCCTGATGATATTCCTGCCGATAATCCGACAGAAACGCTTGCTAGGGTAGCTGTTAAAATTCCTCCCTTATGGAAAAGTAATATTTCTGTTTGGTTTGTACAAGTTGAGGCAAATTTTGCCGTGGCGCAAGTAACGAACGACACTACTAAGTACAATTATTTATTATCTGCTATAGACACAGATACATTAAGTGCGGTATCTGATTTAATTCTTACGCCGCCTCCAAATGACAAATATAATGCTTTGAAACAGAGACTAATTCAGGAGTTTTCAGATTCGCAATCGCAGCAGATACGTAAATTACTCTCTGAACTTGTGCTAGGTGATAAAAAACCTTCCGTTTTACTGCGGCAAATGAAAGAATTAGCGCAAAGTTCCGTTACCGAAGAATTTTTGAAAGCTATTTGGTTGGAACGTTTGCCGACGCATACGCAAGCAATTTTGTCGGTTTCAAGCTCCGGATTACAGGAATTAGCAACCCTAGCTGACAAAATTAATGAAATTAAATCTGAATCGGCAGTGTATGCAGTTTCCAAACCCACCGAATCGCCTCGGAACGACCATAACGCGATCTTAAATCTTCAAACACAAATTGAGCAATTGACACTGCAGGTTTCAGAGTTATCCAAAAATGTGTTTAGGCGATCGATGTCTCGCGGCCGATCGCATTACAGGGAAAGACGATACAGTAAAAATAGAGATTCCCAAAAATCGAGTCGTAAACAAAACGAATCAGACTTATGTTATTACCATCAGAAATTTGGTAGTGATGCTCGAAAGTGCCGCGAACCTTGTTCTTTTGATGAAATTAAAAAAAACTAGTGGCTGCTGCTAGGTCAACAAGCGAAAATACAGTTGGCGTAGCAGCATTAGAACAATGTAGGTTGCATGTGTTTGATAAAAATTCAGGGTTCAAATTTTTAATAGATAGTGGTAGTGATATTTCTTGTATCCCTGTACCAAAACAAGTAAACAAAAAGAGTCCTTCTAATTATCTTTATGCTGCAAATAATTCCAAAATTCCTGCTTATGGTAACAAACTGCTTGACCTAAATATCGGCTTGAGAAGGAGTTTTCGCTGGTCATTTGTTATTGCAAATGTCTCTTGCCCTATAATTGGAGCAGACTTTTTAAGAAATTTTGCTTTGCTTGTAGATTTGCACAAATTTCGATTAATTGACTCTGTAACTGGATTGTCCACTAAGGGTGAGCTTACTTGCTCAAAACAGTCCCAAATTAAACTAATTTCTGAAGACATGTCTTTTAAAACTATATTTGAGGAATTCCCAGAGCTCTTAAATCCCATACCAAATTTTAAAAAACCAACTTGCCATGATACAGTTCATCATATCGAAACTACAGGACCACCACTTTATTCCAAACCTCGCCGATTGCATCCAAAAATTTTAAAGGAAGTACAAAAAGAATTCCAATATCTTATGGATGAAGGTATATGTCGTCCTTCCAAATCCCCTTGGGCATCCCCTATTCACGTTGTACCAAAACCGGATGGTTCTTACAGAGTTTGTGGTGATTATCGACGTCTAAATTCAGTAACTCTTCCTGACCGTTATCCAATACCCCACATCCATGACCTTACCAATATTCTACATGGAAAGAAAATTTTTACAAAATTAGATATAGTCCGCGCTTATTTTCATATTCCAGTGCATGAAAAAGATATTCCTAAAACAGCGGTAATAACCCCTTTTGGAAGCTTCGAATTTCTATATTTAAATTTTGGACTTAAATGTGCAGCAAACACTTTCCAAAGATTTATTAATGAGGTTCTCTATGGTCTTCCATTTGCTATAGCTTATTTGGATGACATTCTAATTTTTTCCGAAACGGAATCGGAACATATAGACCATGTACGAGCTGTTCTAAGCAGACTCTCTAAATACGGACTTAACATAAATATATCCAAAAGTGTTTTTAAACAAGACAGCGTATCATTTTTAGGACACGAAATTTCTCTTGCTGGAATTCGACCATTACAAACTAAAGTTGAAATTATTAAGCAATATCCACGACCAAAAACTCTTTCTGAACTTCGTACATATATTGGCTTATTCAATTATTTTCGACGTTTTTGTCGCAATGCTGCAACTATCCTTGCACCCTTAACAGATTTGTTGCGTGGAGCTAAAAAGAAAGATTCAACTCCTATCGATTGGTCTGAAAATGCAATAAATTCTTTTGAAGCTTCAAGAAAGGCATTAACGGATGCAACTCTTGCATTTCCTAGCCATGACGGTCAATTAGCACTTCATTCTGATGCTAGTGATTTTGCTATTGGTGCTACACTAAGCTTAGAAACAGAGGAGGGTCTCAAACCACTCTCATTTTTTTCCAAACGTCTAAATGAAACACAATTAAAGTATTCTACCTTTGACAGAGAATTGTTAGCAATTTATGAGTCCGTTAAGCATTTTAGACACTTTTTGGAAGCCCGTCAATGTACAATCTTTACCGATCACAAGCCAATTGTTTTTGCCTTTAAAAAAAGAACAGATAATTACACTAACAGACAAAGTCGGTGGTTATCTTTTATATCTGAATTCACCACTGATATGGTATTTTTAAAAGGAAACCAAAATGATGCAGCCGATGCACTTTCCCGAATTAACGTAATAAAAATGCCTACTCCATTAGATTACGATAAATTAAGTATGGAGCAAAAAGAGGATTCAGAGCTTAGAGAAATTATGCAAAGCGGTCAATCCAGCTTAGAACTCAAATTAATTACCCTTCCAAATTCCACAACAGAAATTTATTGTGACATTTCTAGTGGCAAAGCACGTCCATATTTAACTCCAACTTTTAGAAAACAGGCATTTTGGAATTTACATGCACTTGCTCATCCTGGAACTAAAGGTAGTGTGAATTTATTGCGACAACGATTTATCTGGCCTTCCCTAGCTAAAGATTGTCGAACTTGGGCTCGTGAGTGTTTGGATTGTCAGCGTTCCAAAATTGTTAGACACACAAAAACAGAGTTAGGAAAATTTGATCTTCCAACAGATAGATTTGCACACATACATTTAGATTTAATTGGACCTTTACCGGAATCAAATGGTAAAAGGTATTGTTTAACCGTAATTGATAGAGCAACGCGTTGGCCAGAGGCATACCCACTTAGTGACATCACAGCAGAATCAGTGGCACGTGCACTACTTTCCGAATGGATTGCAAGATTTGGATGTCCTGAGAAAATTACCACGGACCAAGGACGCCAGTTCGAATCTGAACTTTTCCAGCAGTTAGCCAGATTGTTAGGTGCTAGAAAGTACCGATCGTCTCCGTACCACCCTCAGAGTAATGGGATTATCGAGAATTGGCACAGACCTCTAAAATGTGCACTAAAAGCCAGACGAACTGAAAAATGGACTGAAATACTTCCAACAGTGTTATTAGGGTTTCGTGCTGCACTAAAAACCGATATAAATGTTTCGCCAGCTGAACTTGTTTTTGGGTCTACTCTCAGACTACCAGGTGATTTCTTCGATGACAAATCCACCATTAAAAGTCCTGAAGAATTAGTGCAGCGATTAAGAAATACCTTCAACGAATTCAAACCACAACCAACTAAGTCCCATAACAGCACAAAAACATTTGTGTCTCAGCAGTTTAAAACATGTACGCATGTATTTGTGCGTCAAGAAGGTATTCGGCAAGCTTTACAACCGCCGTATGATGGACCTTTTGAAGTTGTTGAGCGCAACGATAAACTTTTTAAAGTGGCCATAAAAGGCAAAATAGTAAATATATCGCTGGACAGACTGAAGCCAGCCTTTTTGGTGAATGATTCACTATCTTCTACTCCTGAAACAACCTCAACCCTGGAAACAACTGCTTCGACTCCCGGGACTGCCTCGAATTCTGGAAAAACAAAACCACCTCACGTCACACGATCCGGCAGAACTGTCAGATTTCCAGAACGTTTGGTGGAAAATTAAGTGTATCGTTTGCACTAGGAAGGGGGTACTGAGGTGCCTCTTCGATCCAGAACATTTACAAACTGTCAACAGATGGCGCCACATGCGCATCTCACAAGGACTCTAGGCAAGCTGTAATAGACTGCTGGTTCGGTGAGTCAGTTACTGGACTGCCGCCGCTTATGTAGCACGCAAGGAAAATCACCTTGTTCCGAGAGACAAAACGTGTCTCAAGTTATTTAGAAATGTATTCTATTTCTTTATAAGTTTAATTAAATTTATGTTTGTTTAAGTACGTGCTATTAATATTTATCCATATACACCGTACTTTTGTAAAAAACATCGACAAGATGAAAGATTAATTCAGATTGAGCAGCCGTGATATCCCATAACCACATGGTTGCTTCACATATGACAATTATTTCCTCAAAAATAACGTTCTTTATAAAAATCATAAAGGTTACGATCTGGTAGTTGTGCCGGATGAAATGCAGCTAAACGTCATTAAACACATTCATGACAAAGGACACTTCGGACGCAAACGTTGTGAAGAACTCCTTCATGAAGAATTTTTTATCCCTAATATGGCAAATAAGATTGATAAAGTTATAGCAAATTGTGTAACATGCCTTTTATATAATCGGAAACGTGGGAAACAAGAAGGCGAGTTACATCCCTTACACAAAGAGGAGACTCCCCTCCAAACTTACCACATTGATCATCTAGGCCCTCTCGAATCAACTAACAAAAACTATAAACATATTTTGTCTTTAATAGATTCATTTACCAAATTCGTGTGGCTATATCCCTGTAAAACTACTTCTTCTGCCGAAGTCATATCGAAACTGCAACAACAAAGTTATACTTTTGGCAACCCTTCCAAAATTATTAGCGATAAAGGTCCTGCATTTACAAGTAAAGAATTTGCTGACTATTGCCAAAATGAAAATATAAAACACGAGACAATAACAACTGGCCTTCCCCGTGCTAATGGTCAAGTAGAGCGACTTAATTCCATCATAATTTCAGTAATCTCTAAAATGTCCAAAGACGGACCGACCAAATGGTTTAAATATGTTCCTAAAGTTCAACAAGTTATTAATTCAACTTACCAACGAAGCATTAAGAGAACACCGTTTGAAATACTATTTGGTACAAAAATGAAACAGAAAGAAGATTTACAAATTATTGAACTCCTGAACAGTGCAGTCGAAGAACAATTCAAGAAAGATAGAGAAGAACTCCGAAAAGAAGCTAAGAAGAATATTCTGGAAATTCAACAAGAAAATCGCAAGCATTATAATTTAAGACATAAGAAACCCCGGAAATATAACGTTGGAGACCTCGTAGCAATTAAAAGAACCCAACAAGGACCAGGGCTAAAATTGAAATTTAAATTCCTAGGTCCATATAAAGTAACCAAAGTGAAGTCTAACGACACCTACGACGTAGAGAAAATCTCATCAACTGAAGGACCGATCAGTACTAGTTCGTGTGCTGAATACATGAAGCCTTGGCATGACGATAACTGAAACTTTATTTTTTTTCCTTATCTTTAATGTGTATGTGTGAACATTTTAAAAGTCAGCAATTTTAAAGAACATTTTCATTCGATGTTACACTATTTCAGAAAAAAGACGACTGATCTTTCTAGTGTACAAATGATCTCTATTTTTTTTTCCCTCTAAGAACAGTTACCGTTTTTGTTTTTGTTTCTTTTCAGATTCTGTAAGATCACATGTCGCTGCGGCAGCTCCAGATGTCAGGACGGCCGCATGTGGGATATACTTTCGCATGTGGGCTACACTCTGTGTTACACCTGAATCGGACTGTATTTCCCTCCGCCGCTCACTCTGGGACGAGAGTAAATAAAAAAAGGTGAATTATCGAAGCTGTGTGGCCGGGAGTGAAAAGAATAGAAAAGAAAATAGAACGTTTTTTCGACGACGGCTAACGACGCTGATTCCGACGATTTAAAAACGAAGATTTAAGACGAATCTTTTAAGAACTTTAAAATATTTACGACGAATTGACGTTTGATAAGAATGTTATGAATAACCACAAAGAGCGATTTGATGTTTTATTTTTTGTTTATTTGTTTTTTGTCCTGTTCGTCTGCTAATAAATGTATGTGACTGTCAGAGAATAGTTTTTATTTACAGTAAGGACTCGTCCATCCTATATATATGTATATAAATATATATAGAGAGAGAGAATAATTCTTCTATCCTCGGAGAGATTATTAATTTAGTGCACTCAGTTATAACCTCTGGGGGGGGGGGGCGCATATCTGAAAACGGATGCTATTCCTCTCTCGCAGAACTAATCAATCATAAGAACTTTTCAAAGTATCGAAAATACATCTTTTCGCATCATCTTAGATAACAGACTGGGGAATAAATTATACACAACTGTATTAATCTGGTAAGAAAATGGCGACACTATACTGCCTAGTCAGAAAATAAAATAAAGCAAACAGGGAGCAGGTATTCTACTTTTACAGAAATTTGAATCGGCCCCAATGAGTAAAAAAATATATTGTTATTATTAGGAAGTAGAACCCGTTTACTTCGACGAAAGGAATGTTTAAGGAGAAAATGCTCTATTAATTTATAATAAACCTACAAAATTAATTGCAATAAAAAAATGCACCTATATTGGTTAGTCTAACTCTCAAACAAATATTAATTTAACCCAAAGATCACTGCTCTTATGTAGAGACACTTAATTTTTTGTAAAACTTTGTATTTCATTAACCCCTTAAGGAGCGGTGGGATATATTTTATCCCACCTAATTTTAACCGAAATTCCCACTAGAAACTTTTAACAAGATTTTATAACTTATAGGCGACCAAATGATGAAAAATCGCTTTTCTTAATTTAAAATATACTGTTTCAATTTTTTCCGGTGAGAATTCAATATTACATAGACATTACTGCTTGCTCCTCAAAGAGTTAATAAGTAATTTTAATTGCGTTGCATTCTAAAGTAAAGCATTTCCACCCCCACCCACCAAAAAAATCATCAACAATATTTTGAAATTAAACATCAAACATATTTTGAAAATAAATATCGAATAGGGCAGACTATGGAGGTTAGACCTATTTTTCCAAAAAGATTTTTTCTTTTTATTGCTTAACCTACAATAAGGTTTTATATGTCATTTTATTCGTTAAAACTAGGGATGGGACGAATAGTGATTTGGCCGAACAGCCGAATACCGAATATTCGGCGGCCGAATACTAACTTTTTTTACCAATAAAGAAAACAAATTTTGATTATATATAATTTAAAAAATAGGCACTCATTAATAATTATTACTCTTAAATGTGCTTTTAAATGTATTCTGAAATTTGAAACACTTATTTTAACACAAAAAAATATGAAATTGCATTATATTTTTTATCTTAATGAACATCAAATTGATTTTCAGTAAGTCAGGGTGGTAAAAATATTTCCATTAAAATATGAACAATGTATTTCACTTTTACTATCAAATGATACTTTTATCTTTTCTTGCATCCAAAATTAATAATATTCTTAATCTCTCTCTCTCAGAATTCACAAAGAAATATTTTCTGAAGTAACCTTTAATGAAGTAAATTTGATCATTAAGAGTTTGTGTCCCTAAATAATAAGCAAATTCGTAAGAATGAGACTGTTTGGAAATCAGTTGTCAATCTTTAAATTACAAATTACGTTAAAGCAAAAGGTTATGCTTAAAGTAGAATGCATATGTTAACAAATCTTTGACATTTGAATCGGCGGGTACAATATTCCACTTATTCAACAAGCATTAAAAGGATAAACAGAAATTGATAACAACATGAATGAAGGAAGATGTAAATTAAAAATATATACATAATAATGTTACATATTTAAGCCAGTAATTATGCAAATAATTATTTAAAAGTGAAAACTATAGAATAAAAAAATTATTTTGTTCAGAATTTATGTTTAAATATTTATAAAAGCATCTTCATAAAGCAAGTTGTGTCATCTAATGTGTATCTAGTTTGACATCAGTTCTGTTTTCAGATCTATCATTGTATTTGGAATAGTAACATTTGATATTTAATTTTGAAAATAAATCTTCGTTAATACACCTAGTGAATGAATTTTTTCATTTCTCACTTCATAGAAAATAAGTTATGAATTTCATAAGAGCCTTTTTTACATGTGCATGGAATTTGCAGACATTAATAAATATTCGGGTGTTTTAAAATAAGGTAGTGTTTCTTTTTTATTCGATAAGTGTTTTTATATCTTGAATTGTAACATATCATATTCTAATGAAGACATTTCCTGTACAATTAAATTTCCAACTTGGGCAGCATTTTCTAAAATATCACCAACCTTTATAGGAAATACAGAAAGGCTGTATATTTTTTAGTATCAGAATAACTGTGTTTTACAAGTAAGAATGAGAATGACTTCATAAATGAAGTAACCAATTTGGATTAAAGGAAAAAAAAATTGCAAGAAATGAAATTCTTCAAATCCTAAATTTATTTGGCAAGATATCTTTCACTATTCGGCGAGACTTCAGCAATATTCGGCGAGATATCTCTAAATATTCGGCTATAGGTATTCGGCCGAAGTATTCGGTCAACAAGCCTTCAATATTCGGCCAATCGAATATTCGGCAAAAGGGCCGAATAGGCCGAATAGTGGCCGAATATTCGTCCCATCCCTAACAATCAGTTATCAAAAGAAAAATTCTACAAAAGTGTACCCTATAAAACTTGAAAAATGACTGATTTAAATCATGAGAAAATAATGAGTCAAGGCTCCCAAAATATGGAAGAGTTGATCAACCATATGGTAAGGCTTGATTCACTTTGTTTTATTTTGGAATATTTGTTAAGAGAAATAAACTTAGTTTAAAAAAAAAAGTAAAATAACTTTATGCCACATGCTTTAATTATTATAAAAAAATATTTTTGAAAATATGATGCATTAGCAAACCTGTTTAAATGGAATCTCAAATTTCAGAAGAAAAATTCCGTTTTAAACAAAATTTTGTCCAAGCAGATACAATTGTAAAGCAGGAAAAATGAAATTTTAACTTTTATAATATTCCGTTAAAAAAAAGTTCTGCATACATAGAATTTTTTTTTTTCTTTTTTGGTCGCTTTGTCTTAATTTTTGTGACATTCGACTTAAAAACACTAAATAAATTCCTTCATAAATTCTGATGTGAATTAATTATATACACATTTTTTAAAAGATATGCCCAACCCCTGAAAGGTTAACTTATTAACAATTTTTTAGACTGTTACTTTCAGTCTTTTTCATGTTTTCTAGCACTTACACTGTTTGTTACTACTTACCTACTGTAGGTAATATTTAAATGATAAAACGTGCCTATCATCTTTACCATTTATATCTTATCAAATGTTTTCTTGCAGTGGACACTATAGCTATTTTTCACATCATTCTTTAATCAATTTTAACCATTTTCTTTTCCATAACCCTTGTTTTAATGTAGCTTCACAGAATAAATTTGCATTATTTTTTATATAAAATCATTAATTTTACATCATGTACAGCGAAATTTGCTATTTTTTTCCGAGCCTCACGGAGAAAATGCACAATTTTTTCATACCTGATGCATGGAATTTGTAATTTTTCTGAACTTCTTCAACATATTGTTTTTTTTGTTTGTTTGTTTGTTTGTTTGTTTTTGCTCTTGATCAATGACGTTCATGATTTTTCTGTAGCCAATCAAAGAAATTTGCAATTCTTAAGTGACTGGCGAAATTTTATATTTTCTTGTTGTAAATTGATGAAATTTATGAATTTTTTTTTTTCTGGCGACATATTTACAAAAATTATGATTTTTTTTTTTTTTTTTTTTTTTTCCAGTTGTAAATTAACAAAATTTGCAGGCCACACATTTATCCCAACCCATGTCAGAGGTTGCGCATCTCTACATTAAATTATACAAGTAGTTTCACCAAGCACATCAATTTTAAAAATTAAAAGTATTTTATTTGACTTGTTTATATTTTTAATGTAATGATATTTTATGATTAATTTTTACGCTACCTTTAAAGTTTATAATTATTTTCCATTTTTAAAGCAACTTGTTGTACCAAAAAAATGTTTTGAGTTTTATACAGGATATGTGAATTTTAACATTCAAAAGTTGTAAAAATAATTTTTAACAATTTTGGTCTCAATTTTAGATTTTTGATGAGTCATTGTCAGAAACTATGTCAAAAAGGGTTTTTTAATATGACAGTTAAAACCATGTTTAAAAATCAAATAAAATCGTGACATTGTCAAAGACTTGTCAACTCTATATATGACTGCTTGCGATTTTCAATATTGTAAACAAACATCAATTTTGATCTCCATATGCATATAGAAATAAAACATGATGAAATAAAAAGAATACATGAATTAAATACTTCTGACAATATACTTTATTATCCATATATTTATTAGTCATAAATAAAAATTCTATAGTTTATTTTTTGAGGGTACGGTTCACTTTTGGGAGAATCGCTACACTGGATTGAGCAAACTAGCTAATGTGCAGCAATCTTAAAAATGCATAAAACTCATAATGCCCGGATCTTTGAATACATGAAAAAAAAAAAAATACAAAACAGCCAGAGTTGGAAAAAAATCATGATTTTTTTAAAAAAAATTGATTTAAATTGGATTTATTTGATTTTTTTAGAATTGTATTTTTAATTATTGTGTTTTTATGTTTTTACAATACATGTAGCATTTTTTTATAATAAATAACTAAAAAAGAATAAATATAATTTATAAAAATAATATAAGAAATATTTATATAGTTAAGAAAATACTATATTCTAGTTACTGATTGATACTAAAAATTAAACATCTTGGACATCATAACAAATGGCTTTAATCTAAAGCCATTCTATTATTTTATAATTGAATTGTGTACACTAAATATGAAATAAACTTAAATATTTAGTAAATAAATAGAAAATAGTAAAATTAAAAAAACTAATTAAATATTCATTTAATGCAAGCTATTTATTAAGGGATAAAAATCACAAAGTAAATAGACATAAATCAGGGATTTAATTGTTTGAACAAAAACACTAGTTTAGAAGCTTTGTCCACTTCTAATTTATTATGATGGTTTGAATAAACTAGTCCAAAAGAATAAAACTGTCTTTCTACTCCAGCAGATGAAGCCACGGCAGTTGTTATTTGGTAAATAAATTCAATTTCAATGACTCTCTCTTTACCTCCCATTACATAAAAGGAATTCCACCAATCATAATCTGTCATAATATCTGAAGCTTTTTTCTCAAGCAATAGTAATTTTTGGAATGGGCCATTTTTTGCTTGAAAATGTGCTACAATGGTGAGAAGATTTGGACAATTTTCTTTAATGTATGCCAAACCTTCATTATCCTTTTCCCTACACTAAATGAAATTTCATTTCGATTTAAAATAGGTGGATTTAATAAAACTCCAGCAAGGTAGATAATTCAATAAAATGTTCCCAAATGAAATCTCTTTTCCTTCCAGAATTTGCCATTTAAATTAAATTAAAAAAACAAACAAACAAACATAAGTAAAACCAAAGTAACCTGCACATTTGTTTAAAGGAGTTGGAATTATATTATGTCTACCAAATTACCGCACAGGCTCAGATTCTGCCTGTAGGTGGCACTCAGAATGTAAATTATATTTAAAAAACAAACAAACAAACATAAGTAAAACCAAAGTAACCTGCACATTTGTTTAAAAAAAATAATAATAATTAAAAAAAAAAAAGAGTTGGAATTATATTATGTCTACCAAATTACTGCACAGGCTCAGATTCTGCCTGTAGGTGGCACTCAGAATGTAAATTATAATTTTCAAAGAAAAAAATCGTTAATTAAAAAAATTATAGCATATTATTAATAATAAGATCAAAGTTAAAATAAATTTGTAAAACATTATATAAAAAGTAAATGTTTTAAAATTTTAGGTTTTAAATTAAAACAACAACAATGTATTACTATGCCCCATTCACCTGCGATCTGTGACTACAGTAAACAAACAACCATAATTTCATGCGTATAATCTGCGGTTCAAACAATTCTTTTTCGACCCAGAAATTTTATTTTTAAATTGAAGACAAATGTTTATGGCGATCTAAAAAAATTATTTTATTTAATAAAATTTCTGGGTCGAAAGATGATTGTTTGATCCGCGGATTATACGTAGGAAGTTACAGTAGTTATTTTGGTTTTGGAATGCTTTTTAAAAATTTGCAAGCTTTGATTGAAATTTGATAAAACTTGTTCCTTGCACGTAGTATCCAATTTTTTGGTGAACATTAATGAATTTATTTAATTACTAACTTCTGAAACAAAAAATATTCAAATCCTTTAGTTGCCAAGATTGGCAAACGAAATATGATTTATAAAGTGATTCGGTGTTTCGCCTCATCGTCTAAAGTTTATTACAAAAGAACAAAGAATTAAAGGATTAGGAAGGGGACGCCAGGACTTAACCTGTACCTGCCACCATTCTTTCTGATAGCAATCCTGGAAATACCAGAAAAACCCCTGCTACTTATTTACCCCTACACCTTATTTTTATGCCAACTAATTTCCAACATTAAAAAAAAAAAAAAAAAAAAAAAAAAAAAAAAAAAAAATCAAATGATTTTTTTTAAAAATTAGTTGATTTAAATCATGCCAACCCTGAAAACCAGCTAATATAAAACATTAAAACCAAATATGCATGAAATTATTATTACATCCAGGGTTGCAAAAGACCCGGGTTTTTTATAAAAAACCCAACCCAGGTTGGGTTTTTTGGGTGTTTTCAAGGCTTTATTGGGTTTTATGTTTTTGTAATAGGTTGGGGCAGGAAAAGTCCATTAATTTCTAGAAAATATGTATTAAATTAAAAAATCTTCTTATATTTTTATTAGTTAATTTAATATACAAGTAATTTTTATTGAAATAACAAAAATAAATCAGTGTAAAAGGCTGTAAAAAAGTTTTTACTTCTGCCATCATGCAATAATAGTAACCACATATTTAAAAGTTACTTTAATAAATTAAACTTTTAATCTGCATTCCCCACTAACAAGGAAGGTCTCCATTGGGGGCATACTCAGAATTTTTTGAAAAAAATACGAATTAAACTACTCATGTAGGTAATAAAGGATCAGTGAAAATTAGCGGCGGAATTACATTATTAGACATGTAAAAAAATAAAATAGTTTGGAATAATTGGCGTGAAAAGCTGAAAGTGACGCTGGATTTGGCAAGCAGTGCATTTCCTTGCCAAAAGCAGACGATTTTAACGAATGTGAAAATTGATTTTAATTGACTTCACTGTTAAAAATCTGCAGCATTTACTGCAACGTCACTCCACTACTTTTATAGAATATCCTTCTTCTGACCAATGAGAATTCTCCATAGCACGGCAAATTGACCGTGTCATACACTGTTAAAAATCTGCTGCATTTTGTTGCAACGCACTCCACCGCGTGTATATAATATCTCTATTTCAACCAATGAGAATGCTCCATTTCACGGCCAAGTAACCGTTTTCTATACAAGCAAGGGAGTGCGTTGCAACAAAATGCAGCAGATTTTAACAGTGTATTTTTCAATTTGGAACAATTTTAATCAATTTAAATTGTGTTTTAAATGATAAAATATATTAATTTCATTTTGTTATAAGTACATATAAACGTATATGACAAAATTACACTTAAAGTAAAGTAAAAATGCAAAACTAAAATTACTTAAACTAAACTTATTTAAATAAATTTAACACAGAAAGTTTTTTCTTTAAAAGTATTCGAAGCGTAAAAGCGTATTTTTCAAAATTTCATCTTTTCGCCAACCGGCGATAAATCGCCAGATAAACGAAATTATTATTATTTTTTTACGGACGTTATAAGGAGGTTCCGCCGAAATGTTTTTTATAAACATATATAACTATATGAGAAGAACATTCTGTAATTTTTTCAGATTTTTCTGAGTATGCCCGTATGGAGACCTTCCTTGTAAGAACACATTTTTTTTCAACAAATCTTTAATCTTTTTATTATTTATCAAACAAAGGATGCTTGATAATATTTTCAAGGTACCTATGGTTCACTGTATAGAGCAGTTTATTCTTTGAATACAATACAGAGCTGTTACTTAAAATATTTTACAAAATTATTACATACTGAACACAAAATTATACATAACTGATTGTAATTATTTAATTTGAGTATTTTGAAATGAAGGCATAATGCACTTATATCCAACAATTTTTTTTTTTTTTTTTTTTTTTTTTTAATTAATAAACATGGATGGTACAATACATAATAGGAAATGATATTTAAGGGAGGGAGGGGGGATTTAAAACCTCATTTAAAAAAAGTTTAAACGAACAAAGAAACAAAAAAAGTTTATTTGAATTTATTGAAAAAAGTTCTTTACCCCCTCCCCTACCCCCCTTTTATTATCAATCCTGGCCTAAAAATGAATAAGTAAGTTCAATTTGTATCCAGTTGGGAACCTACATTATGAAATTTTATATTGTTAAATCTTAATATAAAAGATCTTGACATTTTTCATCTATGCAAAATTTTATGATTAGCTATGTATATTGATTTTGGTATTTTTTTTTTTTTTTTTTCATAGTGTTAAACTTTTATAAGAATTAAGCACATTATTTTGACAATTTTGGCTTTGTCATATTTGACAATACACCTACAATCTATTTTGATAGGATAGAGTACCTCTTTAACACAAAGGTTAAAAAACTAATATAAGAGCTACTGAATATTAAACGATAATATCATAGATTGTAAAATACCCAATAAAACCCACTTTGATGTGGGTTTTACCCAGTAAAACCCATCCGAGTTTTTGGGGATAGGTGGGTTTATTGCAACCCTGATCCCATCTCCTTTCTTTCGCAGTAGCAGAAACAATGCAGCATGGCAGCAGTTGCTGCAGATTATTTTGCGCCTTGCAGATTAATCCACCAGCTTTTTTAAAAAAATGTTGGGTCCAAAAAATAGCTGAAGTTTACTTTAAGTCTCTAGATTTATGGTAATTGTTGTATCCTTTTGTTATATTTATTTTATAAATGCAGATTTTGCTTATTTTATGGGTTCCTATTATTTTTTATGATAATAAGCTTAGTCTAACATTGTTAGGTCACAGATTAATTTTAGTTTTCTTAGACTGATGCAAAAAATTCTGCTTCTCGGCTTTCTTTAAATCCCCAACACTAAAAAAATTGTTGACTTGCCATAATTTCACAAATTTTCAGCTGTCGATAAACTGTCAAATAACTTTCCAGAAAAAGAAAAAACACTCACACTTTCAAATTAAATCACACAGGTACTTTAATTTCCAAATTTAACAACTAAAATCAACAACAACAAAAAAAGGAACAGCTTTGGTATTCACCCCGAATCCACCATCTTGGTATTTTTTTTCTTGGTGTGAAAAAACCTGTTTTCACCAAGTGGTCATTTATAGCCACATTAGGCCAGAAGGAGAAGGGGAGGTTGGTGTATGACCAAACGGTAAAATACTTTTAAACAATAAAGTAAGGCAAAACCTTGTTTTTAAATATATAAATAACTGACAATAAAAAACACAATAAAGCATTTTTAAAGCCTACATCCACAAACTAAACACCTAACAATCACATTAACAACCTAAGCCTAAATTGACATCCCAAATACATAAAAACACATTAAAGCAATATCTAACTGTACATTCACAGAAAAGAAAAAAAAAAAAAAAAAAATCACAAAAATGTTTTTTTTGCAGAATAAAACAAACCAACTATTATCCAAAAATAAAATTCACATAAAGCAATGTAATTAATAAAAATATTAATTATTAAAGTCACTTCTTTACTGCACCTTTTCCTCTTACTATTTTCATCAACCAGGTGATTCTGACAAACCCAAGAATAACCATCAGACACTTTCTTCTGCTGAATACTCATATTTCCTTGACAATTAGGACAAACAATGCTTGGTTTAATTAAACCGACCTTCCTCAATAAGCATCTCTTGATCTCTAAACATCTCTGTATAAAAATGCCGTTGTTAGAATAAAATAAACCTATTAGAAACCCTAAACATACTGCATTTTGCCTTTACACACGGTTAAAAAAATCTAGGGTTGCCGAAACACTAAAATCAACTGGGTTGTATTGTGCCAAACATCACTAACAATAATTGCCAAAAGACATGGCGGACTATCAGGAGCGAATACTAAAGGGTAGCCAAAAAAACTAGACAAATATTAACAATATCAAATTTTACCCTGCTGTCATTTTAATTTTACAGCTACAGTACAAAAGACCTATACAAAATGTCTCTATTGACCAGAACTTTACTTAGTCTTAGTACAAATTACAATATGGAGTTGAGAAGTCAAAACCCAACTGAACTAATCTTTCAATCTTGAATTTCAGTAAAACAACCTTTTCTCATAATCATAACATCAGAGTTTCCCCCAGGTTTAAAAAGAGGCAGGGCGCTACTATTTTGAAAAGGGCACTTTTTGATTTTTAAGGGCTCTTTTATAGAGTTGAATCTAGAATCTAGGCGTTAAAAAAAATCATGGAAAAACAGAAATTTTGTCAAAAAATCGAGAAAATCCCAAAATTTAATCAAAAAATTGAAAAAAGTATTTAAAAAAAGGTAAAAACAGCAAATATTGTTAAACGATCGCGAAAAAACGGGCAATTTTGTTGAAAGATCGCAAAAAACGGAAGATTTTGTTAAAAAATCGCGAAAAAAACGACAAATTTTGTGAAAAGATCGCAAAAAACGACAAATTTTACTAATGATCACAAAAAATGGCAAATTTCATGAAAAGATAGCGAAAAACCACCAATTTTATCATGCAAAAAGTAAATTCCGAAAATAAAATTCACCTGGCATTAACTTTTCTTTGTGCCCCTTTGACGAAATTTGCATTTATTCGTGATCTTTTGCCAAAATCTACCTTTTTCTCGGGGTATTTTGACGAATTTTGCGTATTTTTGTCAAAATTTGTCATTTTTCGTGAATTTTTTCACAGAATTTTCAGTTTTATTGCGCTTTCTGCACGAAACATGGCTTTTTTTTTTTTTTTTTTTTGCAAATCTTTTGACAAAATCTGCCATTTTTTCATGATCTTTTTGCAAAATTTGCCATTTTTCGCTGACAAAATTTTCTGTTTTATCGTGATTTTTGGACTAAATTTCTCTTTTTTTCACGATTTTGTAAGGAAATCTGCCGTTTTTTAGGGATTTTGCTACGAAATTAGCCATTTTTTCGTGAATATTGGCAGAAACTAGTCGTTATTTCGGGATTTTTCAATGAAATTTGCCGTTTCTTTGCGCTTTTTGGACGATATTAGGAGTCCCGTGGGACGCATAAGAGCTACTTTTTTGTGTTCTGTCACCGACTTTATGCATAATTTAAGCGTTATAGCGTGTCCGTATCATCGCTGAAGATCTGCATTTTTTCTAATGTGGGGCAAGAAGGGCGCTATTTTTTTTTTGAATGAGCGACAAGAGGGGCACTAGTTTTTTGGTTGAGGGGCAAGAGGGGCACTATTTTTCAAACTAAAGGGCAGGAGGGGTGCCATGCCCCCCTGAAAACCTCTGGGGGAAACTCTGATAACATAAAATACGAAAAAAGTGATGCTACCATAAGAAACTATTTATAACCTTGCCAAATACAAAGTGTCTTACATGGTAAAGAATTCATCCAGACATTTGACATAATTTATCATTTTAAACTCTCATCAAGCACACTGGTGTAAATAAAACATTCACATTCATTTTGCATTAACTGAAATCGATATGCTTGACAACAAGTTAACTATTTTACTTGCACTTACCTGAGAATCACATGAGGATAAGGTTCCTAAATAAATTACTTTAATAAAATATAATTTATTTAGAATAAATTCTTAACATCTGTCTAAATAAATTCCGATTAAAATTTTAACTTCTTTTATGGTTATTCTCAGTACTCCTTTTAATATTAAAAAAGTAAAATGTAGCTTTATAAATAAGTTGACAGTTTTTGATATTGTATTCATCTCCTAAAATCTCATTTTACAAATCCACTGGCATATAGTTATTTAATAAACATTTCTTAGTAACATTAACCTAGTGTGCAACTTTATAAAGATATAGAATTAAAGTTTAATATTTACTGATACCTTCATCACCTAAAAAAATTATTTCAGAAATTCAACAACACATTGACAATACAAATCATATTCTTTGTATTTGTATCTTGATTAATAAATAAATAAACACTATAATTTTTCTTTAAAAAAAAATTAACAAAAATTATTATTTTAACTACCAATATTTTAATTCATCAACCCGATTAAATTATTCAATTTATATTATGAAAATCTTGGCTTTATAAGTAAATTAAAATTATCTCTACTATTGTGTTTTCTTTCTTCTCTTTTCTTAATATGTAAAAACATCTGATTGCACATATGAAATTTATTTTAAATAGAAATATGACACTTTGGGTGCACATTTAACTAAAATTATTATGCAGTACAGATAATGCTGTCTGAGGAGAGTACTTTAATCAATATGGTATATCATAATTATAAATTTAAAGAAGTAATGATATTTCCTAATCAACCCAATCAAAATCGACATCAAGTATAAAGGGAAAAACAATGAAACCTTGGTCATTAAATATTTGATGCACACACACAAAAAAAATAAATAAATAGAGTTGCAAAACTAAATAACTTGATATTATAACTCCCTCAAACATATTGAAGAACTCAGATTACAAAACATTCCCAAAACAGGTTTTGAAATTTAAAAAAATTTGAAAGTAATGAATGAACTAAGCAAATATAATTTTGGAAATTTGACAGCGCCTTTTTCAAGAAAAACAAAAATAGAAAACTTCGAATTAGGGAATTTCAACTTTGTAACGAAACTAAAAAAGTTATACTACTTGGAATAAGAAGAAGAAAACCGATTGTACTTTGTACATGTTTTTATTACGTGAATCTCAATGACAGATATCATTATCACAAAATTGAATTTCACTGAATTTGGAAAAGCAGAGATCACAATTTCACAAATTTGTGTTCAAGTTCACATATAGAAACAGACATTTTGGCTTTTTCATCATAATCAACCCATTCCTTTTCTTCTAGATTTATATCGTCAAATTCAGTTCCAGTATTTTCTCCAACAGCACGAAAACCACCTCGAGGAGAAAAATCAGTCGGTTCTAACCCACGGCAATCAAAGGCAACAATAGTTTTGAAAGTCTCACTATCCTCGGCGGTATATTTCTTCAAATAATCGGGAAGAATTTCAACAGAGTTTTCTCGAGCACATAACTTACACTTGCTGACAAAATGTGCCTCTCCGCGCCCTCCTTTTAACGGAAAGGTTTCTAACATAGTAATATACTGCCATTTCTCAGGTTGTTCGCCGCAGTTCATGCATTTTAATTTTAAATACCATCGAAAGTCTTTATCATAAGCTTCTAAATCGGTAACGTTTTCAAGCGTTGCTTTTATTTGCAAACCAATTTTTCCCATTTCGTTGCAAAGTTGAACAAAACAACGTGAAATGAATATTTGTTTACATTAATTTTATCATGAATTTTCTGTCACTACGCACAGATTGTGACTGCAAACAAGCAGCCAATAGGGAAAAAGCTGCTGTGTTGCCACTCCCTTTTTAACAAATGTTAACCACAATAAAAAGATTCAAACTAGGGAGTGGCGATACATGATTTGACGATATATCTCGTTCGCAAAATAGATCAATTTGTAATCGTAATTTGTATCGCTTGTTAAATTATGTTTTGGAAGCCTAGCCTAAATATGACACAGAAAATATATGATGCTTAGACTGTGCTTAGTCAGATGCATTTGTCCAAACGATAGAGTAACAAACTAAACGTTCCAATCAAATTCCATTGTCGAAACTGTGGCAAACATAGTTATTTCCCTTCCAGAATCTCATGGTCGCCAGTAAGAGGGAAAGTTTAAAAAATCATTAGTTTGGCGATTTGAATTTGTCCAGAACCGACGCGACCAATCAAATTGGTCCCCCGTATGTCGCCAGTAGATAGAAGGATAACAAGCTATGGGATGAGCTCAGCCGCGCACAGAGGCAGTCGGGATACCACGACTAGAGGTCTGCACGGGCCGGGCCTCGGCCCGAAGCCCGAACCCGGCCCGGCCCGGCCCGGCCCGGCCCGCGGGCCGGGCTCGGGCCAATTTCCAATAATGGCATTCGGGCCGGACCGGGCTCGGGCCTTACTTCTGAAGACTCGGGCCGGGCCTAGTCACTAATCCTTTCGGGCCGGGCCGGGCCGAGCCTAGTCACTAATCTTTAATCGGGCCTTAATTTTTTTTGCTGGAGTATCGGGCCGGGCCTAACTTTTTTTTTTCCGTACGAAGCCGAGACTGATTCCATTCTTCCTAGTTTTCATGGACCAAAATAATCAGTTCCTATTGAATCTTCCTATATGAAAATCCTTTTCTCGACTTTTTATAAATCAGTAATATTTGGCTTTGTCCAAAAATTTCTGCAAAAAAAGCATATACTTTTAAGCCGTCATTATTCTACAATTAAACATTAGAATTTATTCCTTTTAAAGAATCATAGATTACTAGGTGTTTTAAAATAGAATTAAACACACACACACACACACACACACACACACACACACACACACACACACACACACACAAAAAAAAAAAAAAAAAAAAAAAAAAAAAAAAACATGATTATGACGGAATTTTTTTTTTAACTGAAAACTGAAAGTTTCTTTTAAAATGTTCATCCGTGCAAAATGAATACAACAATAAGGAGAAAAAAAATATATTAAACATTTACATCTCTTAAGAAGGGAATGCATTTTTTTTTCGTTCCAAAGCGATTTCGTCTTTGGAAATTTTACCATTTACCGCTTTTTCGATTTTTTGTCTCCATTACAGGGAATATGGATTAATAATACTAGTGATAACTGAAACATTTACATACAACAAACAAAGATTCATTTAAAAGCATAAATATCGCAGCCTACTGCACTTTTTGGGGTCAATTTTTTGGGGTCAGAACTCTTCCATAAGATTAAAGATCAATGTTCTGTAGAAATTCACTCGAGCCGGGCCGGCTTCGGGCCGAATTTTAAACTTTTTTCCGGACCGGGCCGAGCTCGGGCCGAAATTTTAACTTTCGGGCCGGGCCGGGCCATTATTTTTTTCGTTCGGGCCAGGCTCGGGCCAATATTTCTTTCGTTCGGGCCGGGCCGGGCCCGCTCCCCCGCCCGTTCCATGATGAAGCAACTGCTTCAAAACATGGCAACCTTGGCGAAGGAGAAAAGCTAGCAGAAGGTCTTGGCTGATCTTTGGTCGATTTTTGCATGTCATTCTCTCATTGTCATCGTGACTGTCATCAAACTCGTTATACTTACGCTTAGCTTTTAATCTTTTTTTTTATTATCATGGCCTGCGTTTTTAAAGAGTGCAGCAGTTCAAAGCACAAGAAGTATTTTTGTTTTATTTTATTTTCCAAAAATTTAGTTAGTCTGCTTCAATCAAACTAAAACATATTAACTTTAATCACAAGTTAGTATTGATTGCAGCTTTTTTAAAACTCCATTTAACAAAAAAAATATTTCTATTGTGTGTAACTTTTAAATTATCCATGAAAAATTAATTTTACTATTTTCTTTTTCTCTTTCCCCCCCCCCCACAATCATGCCCCCCCTGCTCTATATCTACAATCAGTGTTGAATTCAGACACTTTTCTCCGGGAGGGATTTCTGCGGCCCGGGGGGGGGGGGATGGCATTTTTTGACCATTGAAAACCCAAAATCTTAAATTTTCTGGAGCATTTTACTGTTCCGGGGGGAATGACCCTCAGGATTCAACACTGTCTACAATTAGACATCCAATCAAATTAAATCTAATTCATACAAGTGAATCTCTGTAATTTCGCACACACTTTTTTATTCACCTATTTCTCAAATAATTGTCATGTTTGTATTACTAATAAAAATATAATATTTAACTGAAATATTTTTTTTGCTGTGTTTGAATTATAAATCCTTTATAAAATTATCAGTTTCCTTTGGAAAGTATCCTTAAATAATACAATCAATTTTTATTTGAGAATACTGATTGTAGGGGAGGGGGAGGATGTCACGTCTGTATTTATTAGTTTCAATTTTATTAATAAAATTAAAAAAAATAAATTTAAAGAGACTCAAAATTCTTTTTTTATGAATTATTTGAGTGAAATGGACAGTAAATTTTTATCGTAAAAAAATAAGCATATGAATTAACGTAATACGAATTGAAAATATCAAGCTAAATAATAGTTATAAAACATGCGCGTAACCAGGGGGGTTGCCCTGAGTGCCCGGGAACCCCCCCCCCCCCGTTCGCGCAGATCCAAGATTGATTATTTTAAAAAATCAAAATTTATGAAAGAAAAAAGAAGTAAAATGAAAGCAATCTTAGTTCAATTAGTTAATCAAAACTAACAGTCTATGTTTTGAAATGTGATAAAAGAAGAGACCCAGATTCTTTTTTTTATTTTTAAGAAAATTATTTTATTCATCTTTTTTAAAACTAGCATATTTACTAGAATCCGTATTAATATTAATACGGATTCTAGTAAATAAAGTAAATAAAGTCAAAAAGTTGGTTTTATAATCTCAATTTGATGTCTTTTGTTTATGTAAGTTTTTTTTAACGCCGTTCTCTTTCATGCATATTTTTGCAATTCCATAAAAAATAGTGTAAATTCTCGAGGAGGATAGAAACTATTTATTTCTTTTCTTTTGTAATCTAAAGTCTAGATAAGAGCAAAAAATATTGAAAGGAAATACAGATGTGAAACGATAATTCCACCATGTGATTAGTCTGGAGATTGGAGGAGTAGGGGGGTGTACAAATCTGCTTCTTTTTAAATGAGAAATAATGCCACGCAAAATTCAAATGAATATAGAGGTTGTTTGGTTGATTCGTTAAATTTCGTTTTTTGTGGCCATATTTTGACATTCGTACTTGTGATGAGACGGGCACGGGCTCTATTTTTATCCTAGTTTTCGGGCTCGGGCTCATTTTTTTTTCTGAAACTGGAAAATTTATTATTCATGTATAGAAAAGATTGAAAAAACTTTTTTGCATTTAATATTCCGTACTTATTTCTTTTCAAATATTTTTAATGCTATTTTGATCAAAATGACGGAGGCCTGAAATAGTGTTTACTTATTTTAGTATTTCATTGCTGTTTCAAAGGAAAACTTATGATAATTACAGATTTGTGTCTACAGAATTTCCGGCGACGACTTATTGAATGGCGCCAATCGAAATAAACATAAAAACCTGTTTAAAACGGAAATTCGATAGATTTTATGGGGTTTCGTTTTATTAGGTTTTACTATATAAGATATTGTTTGTACCCAACATGTTCAGGTTAAAAAATTTGGGCACCCCCCCCCCCCGTTCAAAAGGCTGGTTACGTCTATGTAAAAGTAACCAATTATTGTTGCTTTTCAAACAATCGCACTACGAAATTTCTTTCTCCCGCACCCATCGCTAACTGTCAATAAATTAAGAAGATACTGAGGGAGACATGTGCCGAAAAAGCGATAACTTCGTCTAACTAGCATCCCTTTTGCCGCCGATCCCCCGCCCATGCACGCAAAGGATCATGGGATTTCACTAACGCAGAGGAAATTCGGTGGCAACCAGCTAGCAGCGAAGATCCAAAGTACACTTGATATCCTTCTATCTACTTAATACTTCTATGCCCTATTCAGGCTAGAGCATAACTTAATGGACTTTATCCATGCGACATTAGATGCTGATAAACAAAAGAAAAACACCAATGAAGAACATTTTAACGCTGTTTTCCCTCTGTCTTTTAAAAACAGTCTTTTTCAGAGGCTATTTATCCGCAGAGGCGTGGCTATTGCCGTAGGTTGATTGGTTGGTTGTACTGATTTTTATGACGCAATATTCATTAAGGGATATGCTGCGAAAATCAAAGATGCCATTGGTAGGAAAAGTACTTGAAGCGGGCGACCTGAACAAACGCTACTTGACCAACATCGTCTCCATATATTAAGGCTCTTCGAGACAGTTTTGACTTGACTCACAGAGATTGGCGATGGAGAAAAAAAATGTAACTTCTCACTTTAAGATAGTACCGTAAAATGGGGGGAATAAGAACAGCGAGGTGAATAGGAACGAAACTTCTCGGTCATACAAATAAATTCATTATAAATATATGTGATGATATTTTTAGTTGCCAATTCTTTTATAAGAATGTAATAACATTAAGAATTGGGGAAATTCAGTTTTGACATGTTGGCAACACTACTGGCGTACATAAAAAACTTCCTCAAAAACCTCATTTTCTCAGAGTCTTCAAAACTCTGTATGTAACTACAGTATTTTTCGTATTCTAAAACTAAGAGAGGGGATTTTTAATTAATAATAGACTTGTAAACGATATGCTGCATTAAATTCTACTTATTTCTAAACTACATAATGAAAAAATGAAAAATGGCTTGTAACATCAGAGGTTTAAGATTTACGGGGTGAATCGGAACACGTTTTCTCTCATGGTTTATTATTCTATACAGTAATAGTTAACATGTAATACATGAAAACATATGTATGAATATGTATTGTAACAATATTTTGTTTGTTCTAATTACTTGAAGAGTTTAAAGGTGCCAAGAAATTACTTAGTTAAACAAAAAAGTCAACGGCCAATTCAACAGACATGGAACACACAATTAAAGAATTTAAAAAAGAAAAATTAGTTAGAAAAACTGCACAGAAGTATTCTTTGACATTACACAAACATCTCAAAATGAAAAACCAACTAAAAAAGAAAGGGATGCAAACAGTACTAAGGGCTGGTTATGAGGGCGTATTAGTAGATTGTACTAATGCATGCAGCGATTGTGGCTACTCAATAAATTCACTTACCCAATAACTACTAGTAAAGGATAACACAGAACAGGACTGAATTTGTATTAAATTCTACTTCTGCAAGGACAAGGACAAGGATCTGCTGACCGGGACGTCAACCGCAAGGTTTATGGAACATAAGTCCCGGCAGCCAAGCCTCCTCTACCATCCAGACAAACCAGGCCCACGGCCTGGAATCAACGGCTTTTAATTATCAATATTTTTTTTCAATACTTTCTGACTAGAAAACTAGTCGTTGGGGGCCACCGTAATACTTACCCATCATGGATATGTATATGAAAATAAAACATGTGAAAACTATTTATACAATGCATTGCAATTCATAAACAAAATTTAAATATTGTTAATATACATAGTAATGCTTTATTAAAGAACTGCTGATGTACCAATTTCGACATATTATATAAAACGCCAAACTACTCAAGTAGTACCAAACTGCGTAAAAGAAACATCTTTATAACTCCAAAAATAATAATTCTATTAACTAACAATTAGCTGCGTCGGATTAAGCGTCTCATTTCCAATTAAAATATACCTCTGAATTGAAATTTTAATGAAATACAGGGTCATGAAAAATCGAAGAATGTGAAAAACAGGATTACAAATATCTCAGCAACTAATAATCCGATCGATTTCGTTTTATATGCAAAATGTGTGTTATTTTATTGCCTTTTACGTCCATTCCTTAGAACATAAAAATTCGAAAATTTTTATATACCTTTCATCAGAACGAATTTTTCGAGAGTCCGAAAAAAATAGTTCCGGATAATCGAGGTTGCTGATATTAAATAAGCTGCGTCCCATTCTTACATACTAACTACATACAAAATTTCAAGTCTCTATGTCAATTTGTTCGGGAGATAGAGCGTTTACAGACAGACAGACTGACAGACAGACGGACGGCAAAAATTTTTTTTTCTAAAAATATGTTTTTCGGAATCTCCACTGTCTAAAACGTGTAAATCCGTCAAAAAAATTTTTTCGATTTTCAAAACGATTGCAAGACCTTACCCTGTACTACGTATGATGGGTAAGTAATACAGGGTGTTTCGCTACCAGACCAACAAACTTTAAGGGATGATAGAGATAGTACACATGAAGACAAACATTATTAAATAGGAAACCATGGGGCGCAAATGTCTTCTGTACGAGCTAGGGGCCATTAAAGTTTAGGGTCCAAAACTTCAAACGATGATAGAAAACGGAAAAAAGGGTCGATTCGTTTGCGGTTTTCACTAAAATCATTCTTTATATTACGATTTTTTTAGAAAAAAAATTTAAAGGTTGCTTTCAAAAATTATCGATAGAGGGCGCTTTAGACTTTAGAGTAACGAACAACTAATTTTTACCGTTATTTTCGGCATGGGGTTGAAATTATTCTAAAGTTTAGAATTTAACTTAAATTTTAAGTTTAAAATCGGAAACATTCGGATCGAGTAACTAGCGAAAATTTAACTGTGAACAGAGGCGGAGATTTTAAACGCTCATAAATATTGGACAAACAAAGCGATTTTATTGCGGTTTGCGTGTAGATCATTCCCTTGGTAATTATTTTATTCGAAACGACGTACAGCTTTGGTGTCCTGATTTTTTTGATAGAGGGCACTTACGACACATCTCCTACATTTCAATAGCATTACTCCTGGGTGTTTTACTACCAGACCAACATACTTCCAGGAGGTGTTAGGGGTGCAAAGACGATTCGGAATTACATAGGAATGTAACGTTGAAAATGATTTTTTGCGAGTTACGGTTAAAGGAAGCAGAGAAAAAAGGCAATAGAAACAGCAGAGAAAGAGCAACACTTTAATATGACAGAAAGCAATTTATTTAAATGTTTTACAACAGTAGGTGTTCGAAATTACTGCCAGAAATAGTTCGGCATGCTTGACAGCGGCGTCGCATGGAATTCCTCACGCTTTGAAAGATTCCTGGCATCTCAGATAGCTTTCTGACAAGCTACAAAAATACCATATGCGAGGTCTTTAACTGATGGTGCGAGAGTCTCATACACCCAACTTTTCATTTGACCCCAGCAGAAGAAGTCGATACATGATAGGTCCGGCGATCTGGCAGGCCACCACGACTTATCCACCGTTTCCCAGATGTTACTTTGAAGTGTTGGCAAATGGCATTGGTAAAATGTGGAGGAACCCCATCGGGCTGTTCAAATACTTCATTCCGCTACCTTTCGAGCCGGTTCGTGAATGATCACTTCAAATTGATCGCTGCTCACACGCATTACCGTTTAGCGCCAACTACTGCAAGGAAACCGCAGCGCCATCTACCGTCGCTGTCAAACTTGCCGGACTACTTCTGGTCGTAATTTCGAACACCTTTTGTAATAAAACCTTTAAATAAACTGTTTTCTGTCACATTAACGTGTTGCTCCTACTCAGCTGTTTCTGTTGCTATCTTCTCTACTTCCTTTAACCATAACTCGAAAAAAAGGCATTTCCAACGTTACATTCCTATGTGATTCCGAGTCTTCTTTGTGTCCCTAACACTTCCTGGAAGTAAGATGGTGTGGTAGTAAAACACCCAGGAGTAATGCTATTGAAATATCGGAGATGTGTCGAAAGCGCCATCTATCAAAAAATAAGGACACCGAAGCTGTACGTCATTTTGAATAAAATAGTTACCAAGAAAATGACTTTCACGCAAACCGCAACAAAATCGATCAGTTTGTCCAATGTTTATGAGCGCTTAAAATCTCCCCCCTCAGTTCACAGTTCAATTTTCGCTAGTTACCCGACCCCAATATTTCCGATTTTGGACTTAAAATTTAAGTTAAAGTCTAAACTTTGGAAAATTTTTAACCCCATGCAGAAAATAACGGTAAAAAGTAGTTGTTCGTTACTTTAAAGTCTAAAGCGCCCTCTGTCAATAATTTTTTAAAGTAATCTTTAAAATTTTTTACTTTCTTCTATCTTTAATAGAAGAAAGTATTGTAATCGAAATTTTTTTCGACTTCTGGTTTTCGATGGATTTACACGTTTTAGGGGTCAGAGACTCCAAAAAACAGATTTTTACAAAATGTCTGTCTGTCCGTGTGTCTGTGTGCCTGTCTGTATGTCGCCATTCTACCATCAAAAAGTGTATGAAGTTGTGCATAGAATTGAAACAAATTTTTTGTGAATGTTTTTGGCTGTGGCAAGCAGGTCCTCCTTCAGTTTTGAAATATTCCGCCGGAAGGGAGTGCTGCAATCACGATTTTCGTGCCATTTTCGATATTGTACCGACCAAAAGTATATGAAGTTATGAATCGAATTGAACCAAATTTTTTGTGTATGTGTATGACTATGGCTAGTTGGTCCTCACTGAATTTGAAAAAAAATCCGCCGGAAGGGGGTGCCGCAATCGCGATTTTTGTGCCATTTTCAATATTGTACCAACCAAAAGTATATGAAGTCATAAATCGAATTGAACCAAATTTTTTGTGCATGTGTATGACTATGGTTAGTTGGCCCTCACTGAATTTGAAAAAAATCCGCCGGAAGGGGGTGCCGCAATCGCGATTTTTGTGCCATTTTCAATATTGTACCGAACAAAGGTATATGAAGTTATGTATCGAATGGAACCAATTTTTTTTTGTATCTGTATGACTATGGCTAGTTGGATCGCCCTGAATCTGAAAAAAATCCGCCGGAAGGGGGCACTGCAATACCGAATTTTATGCCATTTTCAATATTGCACCACATAAAAGTGTATGAAGTTAGTTCCAGAACCGAACTAAACATTTTGTATATGATTATTTTTTGGTAAGGCAAGTAGGTCCTCCCTGAATTTGGAAAAAAAAAATCTGCTTATCATTCTATTGTCCATCGGCTCGTGCAGAGACGGAAGTTCGTTTTTACTCCGATTAATTGATTGAAGCAGAAATTTAAGATGAAAATCAAAGTTGGTAAGGTATTGAATTAAAATTATTAAAGCATTAAAATGAGTAACTATTTTTTTTAATATTAAAATATATGTATGAGATAGAAGAAAGTTTTGGGATTGGCCCATCCAACTAGTTTCTAAAGAAATCGTAATATAAAGAATGTTTTTAGTGAAAACCGCAAACGAATCGACCCTTTTTTCTGTTTTCTATCATCGTTTGAAGTTTTGGACCCTAAACTTTAATGGCCCCTAGCTCCTACAGAAGACGTTTGCGCCCCATGGTTTCCTATTTAATAATGTTTGTCTTCATGTGTGCTATCATCCCTCAAAGTTTGTCGGTCTGGTAGCGAAACACCCTGTATACATACAAATACAAGTTAAATGTAGATTCTGCTATTGCAAAATTCAGTTTCGCCTCCGACTAGGGGAAAAAAATCGATAGAAGTTTTTATAAGAGCGACCCCGTTTAGAATGCAATGAACTGACTTCATTTTTCTTGTGTTTATCAATATAATAGCAAACAGAACGGCGTGAAATACCCAATGGATTAGCAATTTCTCTCTGAGACATTGGAATTGCGGAATATAAAGAGATGCAAATTGACATGCTACTTCTTCATTTACTAGATTTATCAAAAACGGATTTTTTCTTTAGTTTAAACGCTTTTTTATAGACTGAGAAAAAGGAAATGCATTTTAACAATAAAACGAGTGGAATCCCGTCGAATTCGACGAATGAAATGTTTAAAAGACCCGATCGATTTGGTTTAAAAAAAAAAGCAAAAGTAATTACATTATTGAATCAATATATAATAAATATATTTCTAAACTTAATATCAAGTTTGCCAGTTACAATTTTGCATGCAAATATTCGCACATCTTCAGTTAAAATTGTAATCTGAGTGCCGGCGAAATCCACCAGAAATTTTATTTTATATGCACTCACAGAAAAATAGTTTAATATAAAAACAAGTAAGAAAAATCATGCGTTAAGCATAGATTATGAAGCACTTTCCAACGCTTCATGAAATCTTTAAAAAAACTTCGTTATTTAGGTAAATAAGGATATAAATCCAACTATAGCCAAATATGTATTCCAGTATTTTGAACAGCCCTATATTTGATCTGACAGCTAATATACATACTATATAATAGAAAAATTTAGTTTACCAAAATAATAATAATAATAATAATAATAATAATAATAATAATAATAATTCCTAGTAGCTTGAAATTTCTCTTTCAGCAATTTATACTAATAGATGGAAACATAGTTGAATACTTTGTTCAGACCTGTAGTTTGCCTGGTACCTTTATTACACATTAGTGTTATGCTAAAATTTATTTTAAAACACTCCTTAAACAACTGAAATCGCTTTTTGATAAATTATCGTTCATGGGCTCCATGTACCCAATTCTTTGCGTGGCCCTGTATATCATTTTATTTATATTCTACAAACATTTCTTAGTAAATTTAATGCAATTCAGCGTAAAAATGCATAATTTATTTAAGGATCACCTTTAAGTAATTTACGCTCATATAATCACAAGCAGTAACGTTGGCGAACTCTTTTGGGTAGCCCTGTATATCAACTATAGCATTTATACACATCATATAATGTCCATAGATTTAATGAAACTTAAATGCGCATATCATACTTAAAATGCATTTTATCCATCATCAGATACATATACAGTACTTCGGAAAGAATGTACTATTTGAAATCTTTTGTGTGTCCCTGTAAATGCTATGTACATTATATTAGGGAAGGAAGTATGGTATAATTTATACTAAGCCTCATTGACATACATCAATTTTATTATACATGACGCAGTTTAATATATTTAAAATATGTCACACACAATTCCCCCTTTTACCATTATCTAATGGAATTCTTTTGTGTGTCCCTGTAAATGAATAATAGCTACATTTTCCCCTCATATTTTATAGAATGCATATTTTAATGCACCTCGTAAAAGCATATAAATTTTAATATGTTTGACAGGGTATAACATCTTTAAAATTCCTTTGAAACGATTTTTCCCCATAGGCTTTAATATAATGGGAAACTTTTGACTCTCCCTGTAGATAAACTAATCATGGTAGGAACTTCATTTTCAATAGTGTTCGCGCTATAGAAAACATCAATAACGTCCTAAAATTTCATGGCAACCCGAGTACATTTACGTGAGTTAAAGCGCGGACAGACGGACAGACACACCGAATTCATAAGCACTTTTCAACTTTGTTGGAAAGAGCTAAAAAAACTAATTTAATTTTTACTATGACATTATTTTCACTAACTGAAGTCATTTGAAAGTAAAATATCAATCTCAGTGTCCATAATGAAAAGAAATATTGAAATGTAACATCGTTATGAGTAAAAAGCCGATGTTTTAAATAGTGACGTCATTTTCTCTTCAAATGTTTTTCAAAAGTTACTGTTATTAGTAATATGAAAAAGGCATCCGTAATAATATTTAATTCCCATTTATTTGGTTGCTGAATGACATCATTTTCCTCATTTGAAATTTTTCTAATTTTGCTTTAGACATAAATTTTTTTCATAAATTATTATTTTTATTTTATTTACATTATTAATATTATTTCTCAGTAAATATATCTAGACACACGACAGTGTGTCAGCCAAGTTCACAAAGTAAAAGGCGACACACCGGCCGTGGGTTATATTACCCGAACCATTTCGAGCCACTTTTGACCCCTCAATAACTTAAATTCTATTTGACCTACACACTTGCAATTTTTTGTGTCGTGTAAGACCACCTTCTAATTTCCGAATCCTAAAAATTCTTTTAAAAATCTTTTACCGTTCACGAGAAATTAACGTCTGAAAACCACTGTTTTTACCACTGACTCACTGACTCACTCACTCACTCATAGAAATGTTTGACTACTTCCAGATGACTTAGGAAGTTGAAATTTGGTGTGGAGGTAGGTTATTGGATCTATAAATAGGAAAAAATCAGAAATCACCATTAATTAAATATTAATGGTTGGTTAGAGGATAAATTATTGGATTACAATGGAAGTTTATGAGAATTTCAAAAAATACCAGAAATAGTGCCAAGTTGGCGTCACTTTTGGCGAGTATCAGGGCTAATCTCTGAAACTACCGAACCGATTTCAAAAGTAATGGTACCAAAATGATGGTATTCGCCCCGGTTCAAACATATACCATACCTTATGTCTATGCCACTAAGCAAAAGAGGGTTCAAAAGCGAGAAATATTCTAAAAATGTTATTTTTGTTTTACTGAAGGGCCTAGAAGCACAAAATTTGGCATGTTAATTATTTATAAGATATAAATGATCACTAATGACATTTGCAAAAAAATATCCAATTTAAATGGGTGAAAATCCGCGAAGAGCGTTCTAAAAATTTTCGAAATACCAATTTTAAAACAATCTCAGCAAACAACAAACCGATCTTAAAAGTAATGATATCAAAATGAGGATGACAGTCTTTGCTCCAACATAGGATATATCTTATGTTGATTACACTAACCCAAAGGAGGTAAAAGAGCAAAAAACATTCTAAAAATGCGATGTCTGTACATTAAGGGACTGGACTGGAAACATAAAGTTTGGCATTTTAGAGTTTATGGGAATTTCGCGAAATATCAGAAATAATGCCAAGTTGGCGACACTTTTGGCGAGTATCGGGGCTAATCTCTGAAACCACCGAACCGATTTCAAAATTAATGATACCAAAATGATGGTATTCGCTCCGGTTCAAACATATGCTATATTTTATGCGTATACCATTAACCAAAAGAGGGTGAAGAAGTAAAAAACATTCTAAAAATGCAACTTTTGTGTTACTGAAGGACCTAGAACTACAAGATTTGGCATGTTAATTATTTATAAGATATAACTGATCTCTAAGGGCATTTGATAAAAAATACGGAATTCAAAAGGGGCGAAAATGTGAGAAAAGCGTTCTAAAAATGTTCTAAATTGGGATTTTTAAGCAATTTCAGCAAACAACAAACCGATCTTAAAAGTAATGATATCAAAATGATGATAATAGTCCTTGCTCCAATATAGGCTATATCTTATGTCGATACCACTAATCCAAAGGGTATAAAAGAGCAAAAAGCGTTCTAAAAATGCGATGTCCGTATGTTAAGGGCCTAAAAACATAAAATTTGGCATGTTCAATAATTATAAGATATAAATTATCACTAAGAACATTTGTTAACAAATACAAATTTTAAAAGGGGTAAAAATGCGCGAAAAGCGTTCTAAAAACTTTCTAAATAGCAATATTTAAGCAATCTTGGGTAGTTAGCGAACCGATTTAAAGAAAAAAAAGATGCCAAAATGATGACGACAGTCCTTGCTCTAACAAAATTATTGGCGAAATTACCAGATTACAATGGGAATTTATGGGAATTTGGCAAAATACCAGAAATAGCGCTATGTTAGCATGACTTTTGGTGCGTAATTTTTGTCGTCAATATAGCGATATTTTGCCAAGTTGGCTACAAACGTTTTTGGTCGGCGAAATAATCAAGTAGTATCCAATCACGTAAAAGAAACATCCTTATTAGTGGAATTTAAAGGAACATAAGCAGTCCTAATGTTAAATTTTTAAATTTGACTGAAAAAAACAGTGAATAAATGCAGGAAAAAGCTGAAAGATTAATTAATATTAAATAAAACTAATTTAACTAATTTATTTCAAAAAGGAAAAAAATACCTACTTATTTGACAAAAAATAATGATATCCTATCAAAAACATGAATGTGAAAGAATGCCAAGTTCGTTAAAGGTTTCGCTAATAAAAGAAGTGAGATCTAACTGCAAACTAAGTTCTTTCGGAGCTCTTTAAATCATAACTCCTGTCATGCATAATATTATTCAATCGCTTAAAATGATTTGTTATGTTACTTGTTATTCAATAGAGCGACTTGGCAAGTTTTCAGCTACCAACTTTAATCTTTGAATAGGAGTATAATTTAATCTAGAATCTGATCGGCAAAGATCTAGTCAATCGAGTGTTCTAATAAGTATATTGAAGTTAAGGTACTGAGAAGTTAAGGAAGGGATCAACTTTAATTTCTGATCAACTAAATAGAAAAAATTGAATAAGAGAAAACTTGCTAAGTCGCTCTATTGAATAACAAGTAACATAACAAATCATTTTAAGCGATTGAATAATATTATGCATGACAGGAGTTATGATTTAAAGAGCTCCGAAAGAACTTGGTTTGCAGTTAGATCTCACTTCTTTTATTAGCGAAACCTTTAACGAACTTGGCATTCTTTCACATTCATGTTTTTGATAGGATTTTTATTTTACCTCAATTAGTGCATAATTATACGCAATCTTTTTATTGTGGTTAAATTTTAAGAAATCAATTAACTTTTTTCTTTTAAATGAGATATATAAACAACAATGTTTACAAATAATTTTTTTAATTTCCGATTTGGCGATTTTTTAAAATCGCGCCTAAACTTGTAATATTACAAACAATTAATCATTGAATAAAATTAATTTTGAATTAACTGGTATTAAATTTATTATTCCGATGATTGTTAAAATGATAACACACTATACGACTTAATTTTTAAAATATCACAAAAAGTTTCTGTTGAAAAGAGCTGTTTTTTTAAAGTTAATATTTTTATAAAACTCTTTTGATTCGTTATCTGTATAAAATAATAAAATGTAAACTCATTTGAAACATTCATAACGCTCAAACTTTTGGCACATATGTCTACTACTTATCACGTTGCCGCAATTTTTTTATGCCAATTTGGCGAAAATTTCGCTTTCAAATACCAGTCACATGCATAATTTTACATTATTTTGTATTATTAAAATGATAGGGATAAATTAAAAAAAGTTTATTAATAACTATAGAACAAGACAATTTATATCATTAAACTAGTTTGATGTGCCAATCCCAAAACTTTCTTCTATCTCATCCGTACATTTTAATATTAAAAAAAATAGTTACTCATTTTAATGCTTTAATAATTTTAATTCAATACCATACCAACTTTGATTTTCATCTTAAATTTCTACTTCAATCAATTAATCGGAGTAAAAACAAATTTCCGTCTCTGCACGAGCCGATGGACAATAGAATGATAGGCAGATTTTTTTTTTTTCAAATTCAGGGAGGACCTACTTGCCTTACCAAAGAATAATCATATACAAAAAATTTAGTTCAATTCTAGAACTAACTTCATACACTTTTATGCGATGCAATATTGAAAACAATTGGCATAAAATTCGCTATTGAAGCGCCCCCTTCCGGCGAATTTTTTTCAGATTCAGGGCGATCCAACTAGCTATAGCCATAACTTACACAAAAAATTTCGTTCAATTCGATGAATAACTTCATGTACTTTTGGTCGGTACAATATTGAAAATGGCACAAAAATCGTGATTGCAGCGCCCCCTTCCAAAGGATTTCTTTCAAATTCAGGGAGGACAAACTAGCCATAGTCATACACATACACAAAATATTTGGTTCAATTCGATGCATAACTTCATATACTTTTGGTCGGTACAATATTGAAAATGGCACAAAAATCGTGATTGCAGCACCCCCTTCCGGCGGAATATTTCAAAACTGAAGGAGGACCTGCTTGCCACAGCCAAAAACATTCACAAAACATTTGGTTCAATTCTATGCATAACTTCATACACTTTTTGATGGTAGAATGGCGACATACAGACAGACACACGGACATACAGACATTTTGTAAAAACATGTTTTTTGGAATCTCTGACCCCTAAAACGTGTAAATCCGTCGAAAACCGGAAGTCAAAAAAAATTTCGATTACAATACTTTCTTCTATTGAAGATAGAAGAAAGTAAAAAAAGGGACAGTAAAATAAAATAAACAATTTATTAATAAATATACAATGATAGCCGAGTTAGCATGTGAGACACATAATGGCCATTTTTTTCCGATCGTACCAACGTGCTGCATATATGATAACTGTCCCCAACTTTTCTACGTTGAACCCTACCCAGGAATGTAGTGAAGGGTATACGGAAGCATACGTCGTAAACACTCTGGATTTTTTAAGGTATACTGTATACATTCTGTTTCTCAAGAAAGCTATAGTGTTATACAGTCTAGGGTATACTCTCTGTTTTGAGCGTATACCCTCTGATTTTTTTTTACGACTACACCACTGACCCTACCCAGAGCATCGATAGGCGGTTTGATTGTTTTTCGCTATTAAAATTCTGTCAAAGTTAAATTCCAATTTTGGACAGAATTTCAGTTCAAACATTGATTAATTTATCAAGAATTAAAACTGAAGAAATACATAAAATAAATAAATATAACGTCATACATAAAGTAAAAAAATAAATACATATTATTGATACTATGTCTTGAGGTATTATTGGAGATATATTATATTGTCTAGAGGCGAATGTCTAGATCTGTACTTCTATGCAATGTATCAATACTGATTGTTAAGTATAAATATCAGTTATATACAGACAGTGATGTAGTCTTAAAAAATACAGCTGCTCAGAGCGGAGCCGTCTGAGCAGAGGGTATACGCGCAAGGAAGAGGGTATACCTTAGAGTGTAGATACTATTAGTTTTCTTGAGAAACAGAGGGTATACGATGTTCTTTAAAAAATACAGAAGGCATACGGCGGATACCCCGTATACCCTCCACTACATGTCTGTATACAAAATAGATTTTTTTGTCGAATATGACCTCATAATTCATAAGAAAAGAATTCACCGAGGAGAAAAGTGACATCTGACTTTTTGCATCGTAAAAAGAGAAACTGATTTTAAGAATTAAAAGGCGCACATTTATGACGTCATATTGGAAATGAAACAGAGATTTTTAAATATTTGGTAGCAAGACAGGAAGCATGTACAGATTTCAGTTCCATAAGTAAAAAAACTAACGATTTGGAAATGAGGCATACAATTTGGTACTTCCCTGGGTAAATTACATCGGTAATTGTGGTGATACGATACTGCATAAAAGAATTCCTGATGATGGTACCCTCAGTTAATTTTGAAATGAGTTCATCTGAATGCAGTTGTTATTAAAAAACTTGAGATATTAAACAAAAACATAATTTGCTGAACAAATTCAAAAAAAAAATTATTTCCTACATGATTTAAGCCCAAGAAGGGACAGATAGATATTAAGATAATTGATTTAGTTATTTCTACATTTAATATTAATTTTTTGAAAAAAAAAATTAGTTAAAACCAGTGAAAATTAAAAAATAAAAATGAAATTCAAACAATATGATACTTAGATTCCGCTCAAATGATATTGAAATAGATCTAAGACTTTTTGCCAAACTCAACTTGCAAATATTTGTATTGCAGCTTTTGTATTATGTTTATGACAAGTGTAAGCAAAATGAATAGACAATCTAAAAAACAAATGTTTAAGAAAAAGCTTAGATTTATTTCGATATCATTTGAGCGGAATCTAAGATCTAGGGTATTTAAGTATCATATTGTATGAATTTCATTTTTATTTTTTAATTTTCACTGGGTTTAACTTTTTTTTTCAAAAAATTAATTTTAAATGTAGAAATAACTAAAACAATTATCTTAATATCTGCCCCTTCTTGGGCTTAAATCGTGTAGGAAATAAATTTCGTTTTTTTAATTTGTTCAGCAAATTATGTTTTTGTTTAATTATAATTATCTTTTAAATTTTCATAATTGTTATCCCTAAAAAAAGATTGTTCATATTATCTCTTAAAGTTTTCTCTCTGTCTAAATGAAAATGATGTAGCATCAGGGAGCATTTACCATAAATATAATGTATAATATTCCCAAGTTTACCACAATTGCATTTACCGTTAGTATTTTTGCCAATTTTCTTTAAATACATAGGAAAGCTATGCATTTAAAAAAAATTGGCAAAAATATTGACGGTAAATGAAATTGTGGTAAACTTGGAATGTTATACATTATATTTATGTATCTACTATGTTCTACTTCGGCAATTTGAATACAATTTCTTAAAATAAATTTTAATTTTTCTTGAGTTCAAAGTTGTTTTCCAATTTTTAAAAAGGCATATCTTTACTTGCGTATAAAACAAAGGCTTGGTTTTATAGTAACTGTGTTCTTATTCCTCTCTTATCATTATTACTTATTTCTATTAACCCTATTAAAGTCTGAATCAAAATAAATAAAGATGATAACATTTGTTCCGATTCACCCGTATCTGCGGGGTGAATCGAAACACCATTAAAAAAACAAAATATACATATATAAACAGTAACAAATGTTAGGTTTTTGCTTAGAAAGTAAAAAAACAAAACAAGACCGAAGTTTCTAGTAAAAAAATAAATGAATTAAAAAATCAGTTATTGCTTTTTTTAACGTTAAAGTTGATGAGTGTTCCGATTCACCCCATTTTACGGTACTATGCAAGTGTTGGCTAATCAACTGATTACTGATTTTACTTGTCACTTATGGCTATATTATGGGTTTTAAACCTTGCATAAACTTTTATAATGCATTTTTAATAATTTTTTAATAGCTTTCCTATATGTATTTTAATGTTTAAAAGACTTTTTTTATTTTAAAGTAATGCTCTTATTATTTAGAATATAATGTATATTATTTTCTACAACATAAATTAACTTAAAAGTATCTACATCAAGCATTTGTACTTCCATAGGTGGCATTAGTTGTTCCGTAATCGGTTAGTCTTAGACCTACCTTTTTTCATAAGTGGTATCGTCCATTTCAATTTCTGCAATGGTATAAATGCCCTTCGATGATCAAGTTCATTGCTCCCTCTTTTCGTTTCCTTGAAGTTATCGTTATGATTTTAATACGTTTAAGTTTTGATCTCAAGTTACAAAAAATATTTATTTTGAGTTATTTTTAAGATGTTTTAAATGAACGATTTTACTTATAATTTAAATTTAAGTTGTTTTGAAAAACTTCCGGTTATATGAAATTTAATTCTGTTTTAAAAGGGTATTTTAAGGATTCATTTAATCATCTTTAAACAAAGTTTGATCTGAATATTAATAAATTGAAAACTGTTATAAAAGTATTTTAAAAGAAAATTATTACACTGATTAAAATGAAGTTTAAATTAAGAAACTGTTGTCATGAATTCTTGACTTCTTGATGTCTCAAAGTTCAATATACAGTTTACAGGTATCTTCCAAAGCTTGTTTATATGGGTGATTCTCCACAAACAGGGTAATTTGGAAGTTGCAAAATACAAATTTATAAACTATGAAATAAAAAACTTTTTTCTTCATATATAGCTTTAAAAAGTGATTTTGTATTAGAATTATCACCCATCGTTCATAACTCCTAAAATTTAATATTTTATTTATTATTTAAAAAAAAATAACTTCCAGGGGAATGATGGTAGTGAGCAGGGGAATGATTCAATAATCTATAAAGCACTGCAGTCAACTATTAGTGATAGAAAAATTCATATCACTGAACATTTTTAATCAAATAAAGTAATATACATAATTATTTAAATTACTGTACATAGTTTTCACAATAATGAATATATATGTATAAGTTTCCTTCTAACAACTGAAGAAAACTTTTCTTTTCGCTTCAGAAAATAATCTGCTTTTGACCTGGGACTCATATCTTCTGGTTTGCTGTTAATTTTAAATTTCAATCTTTGGTTACGTTTTTTATATTTTTCTAATTTTCTACTTAGACATTTTATTTGATTTTCCATTTTTACACATTTTCTATGAAGTGCATTCCTGTTGCATATTACGCGTTTTCTTCCAGATAATTTCCGTTTCTCGATTAAAGCATTACTTGATTTCGAATTAGATAAAGGAGCGTTGAGTAAATTTGACATTGAGCTTGTGTTTAACTCTTCATAATTATCATTTGTTGAGGCTTCTTCAATAGTCAAAGCTTGATGTTTGGTGAGACTTGATCGTTTTCGGTAATTTCTGGAATTATTTTTCCATTGTTTCCACTTGCTTCTTTTCTCGCGGGCAGTCATCTCTGTAGTCGGCTTTATTGCACCCATCATCTTTTTTTTTAGTATTTCTGTCGCTTCTTTTCTTTTTGTATTTTATATGCAGCTGGGTCATTTTTTTTATCTTATGATAGCGTTTGCGCTATGGTTCCATTTTATTTTTTTATTTTCTCCTCTCTAGTCAGTTTTTCTTTTACTTATGGCATCTTCCTGAAAACAAAGAGAATTTTTATAAAAAAAAATCATTTTGTTATCAGTTTAATTTTGTTTATTTGTATTAAATTTTAGCATTAATCTTAATGAAAAGAATTATTTTTTTCCATATTAATCATTTATATAAAACAGGATGCTGGTAAAGTAAAAGCTAATATTTTTATTTTGTAGGTGTAGACATGCTTTAATTTAAAGTGGTACTTAAAAATATTTAAATTAAAAATAAAAATGAGATACATTCAAATTTAATGAAGTGTCTAAATTTAATCATACATTTAAAATAAAAATCTTAAACACACATTAATATCTTTTTTAATTATGAAAATCAGTGTTGAATTCAGAATTTTTTTCTCCGGGGGGGGGGGGATATTATAGATTTCTGGGGAGGGAGAATGCACATTTTGACCATTGAAGACCCAAAATCTTAAATTTTCCACGGGCCATTCCCTGGATTCAATACTGATGAAGAATGAAAAATACAGATTTCAGATAAGTTGCAATGAATTCTCCTTGAAAAACAACTAATAAAAAAAGTTTCCGATTGAAATTAAGTAACAATAGCAATAAATGATTACATACTGTTTCAAATTAATGCAAAATATTGTCAAATTTTATGAAATAATTGAGTAGTAATATTAACTAAATTAAACATTTTTCGTTCTTTTTTAAATTTCCTAAATTGTAACAAACTAATATGTAAAAAATGTAGCGTCTATATTTAAAGATTACCTAAAACTAAAGTATTTCAATTTTCATATAAAAAATCATTTATAGTTATCAATATTAAGAATTTTTGAATATTTTTAAATTTAACAACATTTAGTTTCTTTATTAATGTATTAATAGGGTTTTTAGCCAATATCTTAATAACATTTGTAAAATTTCATCATTCCCCTAACTAGAATCATTCCCCTGCTTTAAGAAAAGGCAGGGGAATGATGCTAGGGGAATGATGATTTGTTAGTAATATCTACCTTAGAACCACATGGGGGAACAAAAAATTTTTAAAATGATTACACATATTAAAAAACATGTATTAAAAATATAAAACAAAATAAAAAAAGCTTACCTTTAATTTATCCACAAAAAAAGGATCCAGGGTAATGATGGCTAATAAAAATATTCGTTTTGGAACTCCACTTTTCAACATCTGCACACACAAACAAAATGGCTACAGACTCCAAACTTTTAAGGTGTCTCTTCCAAGCAAGTAGTTAAAATTGGATCAATGCCAAATTTGAAAGCAGCGGCATCTATTGGTGTTTTTTAGAACTATTTTTGAAAGTGCAGGGGAATGATGCCCAAATTGATGGACATACTTCATTGTATTTTTTCACAGAATTGCATTATAGTATACCTCTACATCTGTGCTCCTCATATAAAGGAACAAATTGTGATACTATATTAATAATTACAATTTTTTAAAATCAATATTTAATATTTATTTGGTGGATTCAATGTCTAATTCTGGGGTTGGGGACAGCCAGGGGAATGATATTTTACATACATTTATGTATATATATATTGTTTAGAATTATTTTTTAAGTAAAGGATATGAGTAGTAGATGGCAAAAAAGTACAGCTTTTAGTAAAAATAAACTTTATTGGTAAAATATTTCAAAAAAATTATAGAATCAAGTGGGACTTTGTTTTTCCTATTCAATGAGAATGATCCATATAACTCTGCTTACAGTAGTATAAATGTGTATTAGACCTGTGTTTATATAGGCTAAAAAAAAGAGGTTATGGTCAGTCAATGCTATACCTGAAGAACATAGGCGTGTTCAATTTGAATAAGACGAGGGGCAATTTTCAAAAATCCTTCCTTAGTGCTCACTTATGCCATAAGAAGTATGCTTCCTATGTTTAGACTAAATGTTACAAATATTTTATTTAAAAAATTGTGGTGATAATCCGTTATTTTCAATTTATTGAACGGAAAAGAAAGTGCCAGTTAAGGGGTTAAATGTAAAACAAAAAACTGAATTTTTAACTGGAAACAATTTTTATCTATGTTCTGAACTGATGAGTTATACTTTCTGCGATCGGGTAACTCGGATTGAACCCCCTAGTTTTTATAAGAGAGTCTTTTGTAATTAATTTTAACATTCTAATAACATTTCTAATCTTACTATCAAATCCTTTAGACTAAAGTTATTACAGAGAAAGATGTCTAAAAATCTCCATTTTTTTTAAAGCAATCTTCATTTATTGGCCTTTGTTCTCAAAAGTACATGTAGAGACTACAGGTACAACCCATGTTTTCCTTATTTGCCACCTTTTTATCACTATCTTGTAAAGCTGTTTCTGTACATATAAAACATTCTTAAATAATGCTATATTCATTATGATATTACAAATATTATCTTGTTTAAACTGTCATATTTCTTTCTATATTGAAATTTCCTATTACAAAATTTATTTTTATTATTCTTTTAAAAATTTCTGAGCATTTTTTTTTTTTTTTTTTTTTTTTTTGTAGTTATAAGATGTCCGTCCAATAATCGGTGATTTTAACCATGCAGTGTAAAAGTGTTTAAAACTTGTAGTATATGTTACATATACATATTAGCATGCAGAAAATCTTTTTGAGATTTGTGAATTTCTTGTAAGTATATTTAAGATCTTTTTAAAAATTAAAATGATATACCATATATTTCCGAATGTAAGTCGATCTGTGTATTAGCCGAGTATACGATGTTTGAATGAAGATTTTTCCAAGATCGGAAACCCGTATTTGATGTCACAATGACCGAGGGCTAAACCAATCACTCTTGATTTCTTATTTACTGAGTTTAATACAGACAAAACTATGTACAAATATACAGGGTGCCCACTCTCAACGGTGGCTAAATGGCTAATTTCTAAACCGTTAGTCATAGACATAGAGTTCCAATTGCAAAAATGCTTAAAAAAAGGTAAAGAATTGTTTTTTGAGCGATTTAGGCCAAAAAAAATTTATTGAAAAAACACAAAATTAAATTTTTATACGGTCCTTCGGTCCTACAAGTGATAGTTAGTAAATTTTTACCACTACTCTAACAAGTAAGACAAAAAAGTCCCATTCCTCTGCGACTAAAACTGACCGAGTAATAGCAGTTTAAAATTGAAGCATCTTTTTTGCTGCAAAACAGGGGTCAATTACAAATTTACGGGAAATAACAATAAGCCTCAGATATAAAATTTAACATTAAACATTTTGAGTAATGTAATTTGTACAATATTATTTTTAAATATATGTTCATGTTTACATATTAAAGCAAAATATACAACTTGTAGTAAAAATATCTATACATATAATAAAACAGTAGGACCCGGTGTGTCTGTACATTGAAGATAATTGACAAAAATGGAGTCAGGGCGATAAAAGAAAACCAATGAAACACAAAAAAAATTTTTTTGAATTTTTTGTCTGTCTGTCTGTCTGTCTGTCTGTCTGTCTGTTTGTTCGAGGTTATCTTCGTAACTACTGAATGGATTTTTATGCGGTTTTCACTAATGAAGAATGCACACTCCCGGGCAGTGTATAGGCTTTGTTTCATCAAAATCGGACAACAGACAAAAAAGTAACAAAAAGAAACAAAAGAAACTATTAGGTGCGCTGCTCACGTTTTTTAGTACATATAAAATCCAATAGATGTCACTGTGCGATTTTAAAACGCGCTATCGTTATGTTTTCGCCAGTCTACTTAAGTATGAGAAAGTTTCAAGCTGGCTGTCGTTCCATGTGGTTTAGTCGGTAGAACGTCAGTGCGCCATACTGATGGCCCGGGTTCGATTCCCAGCATGGAATTTTTTTTCACTATGTTGGCATTAACGCCTATAAGCAATTAAAAGAATTTGAAATATTGTATTCAAGGCGAATTTTCTCTCTGGGAAAATTTCCTTGCATTAATATGTCAGTGTAATTTTTTTTTCGATTTAATTTTTTTTTTCGAAACTTTGTTTTTCTTAAAAAATTACAGTAAATATTTGATATTTCCCAACGTTTTTTGAATGATCGACTTGCTTTTTTTTTTTTAATGTATGTCTGAACCTTATCTAACTACTTCTTCAAGATTTCTTTAGATAAACCGACCAGCGTAGCGGGCGAAGGCCGCTAGTAAATAAATAAATAACAAATTTTGTTAAATCAAATTATGAAAAACAATAGTCACAATTGGTTACAAAATGATACATATTTATAATTCTATTAGAATACTTAACCTAATGGAATTTAGTGTAATCCTATAAAATAAATAAATGGTACGCACTTAAAATAGTTACATTGTCATTGGATATAAATAAGTATACGAATTGAATCTCTATCGGATGTAAGGAAGTGAATTAAAATTTGATTAGAAATTTTGAACTAGGAAAATATACATAGGAACGTTTAAAGTAAAATAAAAGCTTATCAAAATAACACACCTTTTTAAAATAAAATCTTGAAAAGAAGTAGTTTCATTTCCTTACAAAATAAAACATATGTAAAAATACAATTGAGGATGTGAATTTCAAAACTCGCCTTATCGCATTTTATTTTTTTTATCAGTCTATACCAATCTGCATTAATTTAACTGTACAATATCCAAATTTATAATTAAAACCAATGGATGCATTTAAAGGTGTTTCGCGATTTCACAAAATTTAATTTTCTGAATAAAGAGAATTTTGAAACTCATGTCTTCAATTATTTTAACCAATCTAGAAGTTAATTAATTAAAATTAACACTACCGTAAAATTTATACGGTGGCAACACCTTCAGTTAAATCGCATTAAAAATACTTCTTTACCTCATTTAAAACATTTTTGTAATTGGAATTGTATGTCTGTAACAAATGGTTTAGGAAATAGCCATTGGCCGTTTTGGAAATGGTCGCGCTTTACAATACTTTAAGTACTTAGTGTACGTTCCCTTAAAGCTCAGTGCAATTCATTCGTTTTCAGCTACAGAAAAGTGGTTTAAGTCATGAAATTTAAAGTTTCATAACTCGGTCAATTTTAATATTAGATGAACGGGACCTTTTTTAACTTATTTGTTAGAGTAGTCGGAAAAATTTACTAAATATCACTTATAGGACCGTATAAAAATTTAATTTTCGTAATTTTTAATAAAGAATTTTCTTGACCTAAATCGCTTAAAAAACAATTCTTTACCTTTTTTAAAGCATTTTTGCAATTGGAACTATGTCTATGACTAACGGTTTAGAAATTAGCCATTGGCCAACGTTGAGAGTAGACACCCTGTATAGATACATGGAGAGAGCTATATACATTAATAATATTATTTAGTAATTATCATTTTCCACAAACTACCAGTAACTTCCAAAATGGATCAAATACTATCTCGGGTGAATTCAACGCACCCTACACCTATCAAAACATCACGTACTTTTGCCGATCCCACCGAAGCTAGCATAGGGAGGGGGGAAATACGGGATTCTGATTGGTCGAAAAATTGTTTGCAAATAGATCATCCTGAATTCTAATGTACATATTAGGAGCGTATATGGGTATATCATTAAAATAATAATAAGAAGAAGAAATTGGAATTTAAAAAAAAAAAAAAATAATATAGAACAATTGAGTTTGACGCCGTAAAATGAAAATACTATTATTTTAAAATAAATTGTATTTATTATTTATTTGAACAACATGCATCTGACTTGTGTGCTCGACATGACAATCTGCTTATAAGTCATCGTCAATATACAAGGACGAGACAGCACAAGGAAATTTACATCACAAGAGAAATACAACCAGGAGCACCACACAAAGTTTGCGTGCAATGGAGCCAGCGGGAATCGAACCCACAACCTCCAGCATAGCAGAGCAGCGTCTTAACCACTCTGCCACGGAGGCCCTAAATTGTTCTGATTGTGTATATATGTGCATATCATGTTAAAAAAAAGTAGAAAGAAGAAATGGCAATTCTATTTTTATTATTTTCTAAAAGTAACACAGAACAATTGTTAAACATCCTGATTAACTTCTTTAAATATAAATTCCGAATTATCTATTTCTTTATCTATCAATAAATATGTAAAAACAGAAGGAAAATCTTGCCTTCAAAAGCTTTTCAAACAGAAATTGATGATTAAATAAACGTAAACTTAAAAATGAAGGAAAGCAAAATTATCCAACCAATGAGAATCCCGTATTTTTCTCCCCTATGCTAGCTTCGGTGGGATCGGCAAAAATGCGAACATCACCATCACCCGCCCCGGCTCTTCTCTTCCTTCTTTCCTTGGGGAGCCAGTCTCTTCACTTCGCATTATTTTTCTTTTAAAAAAGGTTTTTTTTTCTAAATGGAGCTGACTCCTTTTTTCAAGCAAGCCCTTTAATCGGGATGTAGCTAGAACCAGAAAGCAGTTAGAAGCTTCTAAATACTTCATTATTCCAAAGCAATCAATAAGAGTGGAAGTGAAATTTGCTTTAAACACAATGACAGAAAGCAAAAAAAGTTCAGTGAGATATTTCTTCTTATAATTATGAATAGCATTCAAACTATGTAAGTGAAGAGAGCCTATAAAATAAGATGTTTTTTGAACAAAAATGTTTATTACATAAAAAATATAATATTATCAACTAGCTTTGTTTGCAGCACAAATACTGAAGGCTTAGACTGTCCAGACATAATCAGCAAATTACCTATAATAAAATATCACAATTATTTGATTATCAGCTAATTTAAACTTCATAAAAAATATACTAAACAATAATAGAAACCTATGAAAGGGTTTAGGCTTAGAACGTGTATTATTTCTTGTAAATGAGAATCGTTCAGCATGCTAAACTTTGACTTTCAAAAACGAACAGTAGTGTTAAAAATAGACCTCGTGTCTGTCGCAGTTGACTACCTTAAATCTCCTAAGAAATTTTAAAGTCTAAAGTATAAAATTTTAGAATGAGCCATTTTCGCTCTTTCTCAAATATAGCTTTAAAGAAATTAACTCAGGGATGTGATTTCTCCCCCTTTTTTGCGCATCAGTATAGAGATCTGCACGGGCCGTGGGCCGGGTTCAGGCCGACTTCCATTAACGGCATTCGAGCCGGACCGGGCTCGAGCCTTAATTTTTTTCCCTCGAGTATCGGGCCGGGCCGGGCAGGGCCGAGCCTAACTTATTTTTTCCATACGAAGCCGAGACTGATTTCGTTCTTCCTAGTCTTCACGTATCAAAATAATCAGTTCCTGTTGAATCTTCCCGTATGAAAATCATTTACTCGACGTGGAAAAGTCTGTTCATAAATAAGCAAAGTTTGGCTTGGTCCAAAATTTTTGCAAAATAGGCATATACTTTTAAGTCGTCATTATTCTACAATTAAACATTTGAATTTATTCTTTTTAAAGAATTGTATATCACTAGGCGTCTTAAAATAGAATTAAACACATTTAAAAAAATGATTATGACGGAGTTTTTGTTTAAACTGAAAACTGCAAATTTCTTTTAAACTGTTTATTCATGCAAAATTAATACAACAATACGCGAGAAAAAAAATATATTAAACATTTACATCTGCTAAGAAGGAAATGTGTTTTTTCTTTCCAATGTCCTAAACGATTTTAATTTTACCTTATACCATTTTTTAGATTTTTTTTATGTATTAACTAGCTTTCCGCCCGCGTGGAATTCGGTTATATTACGGTATAAAGCACAACTATAAGAAAACTTCTCATTTCCACGGAAAAATGTAAGAAGCGCGATGTAACGCTGGATACGATTATAGTTGTTAAACCAAAACTGAATGGTACACTATATTATATGTTTTCCCTTGTGGAGCAAAAACATGCAGATTTTGGGCACTGGAAACCCGGAAACACACTACATAGAGCTGACCATGCGAAAAACAATGTTTTTCCAAGTGTACTCCAGCAACCCTTAGAGTTTGGCCTTGTGCTTTATTAATGGTCATTGCAAGTGAAACCCTTATAGGAAATTGTAGTCTTTATTGAAATGGGAGGTCTGTTGGAATATTCGGAATCCGAGGAATGAGTACACTTTCACCCTTTGCTGCGCCAGTTAAAATAGTGGCTGTAATAATGTTCCGCCCAAGCTGAGTGACACGCAGCCTGGTACCATTACACAGTCTAGGGGCATCGAGATTACGCATGAGCATCACCGGGACACCTACTTTTAGTTTTAATTTATGAGAAGGCACCCCAGATAATTCCAAAGAATTTAAGAACTCCACAGGATATGAGGTACTATGTTCTGTTTCTATCACTGTGTCTACAGATAAATATTCAGTATTTTCTCCCATAACTTCATTCAAAATATTTTCATTTATTTTAGTGACCGTTTCATTTTTTTGTGCTAATATTGCGCGTTCGCAGAGCCATTGGTCATCATTTATATGATCGTGTAAGTCAGTATAAACTTTTGCTACCGCACTCGCATGTTTGTGGTTAATTGAAACTTTATGACATGGTCCCACAACTTGGACGATTTTAGGCAAGCTTTTATTTCATCTGCTGGAGTCCCCCTTTGTATGACTGGCAGTGTTTGCCGGAAGTCACCTGCTAATAAAACTACCAATCCTCCCATTATGCTTTTGCAGTCCCTTATATCCTGCAAAGTCCTATTGAGAGCTTCAATAGCTCCTTTGTGCGACATGGTACACATCCCAAACTAACAGCTTACACTGGCGCAGCATCGCGGCCCGACCATTATTTTTACTAAAATTGCAGATTGGGGATTCCTCTTGAGCAAGATTTAGAGGCAGTTTCAAAACGCAGTGCACAGTTCGTCCTCCAGTGAGCAGCGTGGCCGCAATTCCAGAGGAAGCAACGGCTACTGCAATGTTTTTATCCTTTCTGACATGAGCCAGAAGAAGATTCAGCAAAAAAGTTTTTCCAGTGCCCCCCGGAGCATCAAGAAAGAAAAGTGCGCCATTCCCTGACTCTACGTAGCGTGTTACTTCGCCGAATACAGTTTTTTGCTCGGGTAACAATTGTGGGACCATGTCATTTACTTGCTGTTGCAGTATAGTAGCATTATAATCTAGCTCTCTGGCGATGTTAGTTACGCTTTCTTCTGATCGTTGTGGGCTAGTCATTCCAAATTCACTCAATTTTTTACCAATTATTTCCATAGTTTTATTTTCTATTTTAGTGAGAGCCTCGTTGTAAATAAAATCATTGTACATGATGTCCGGATGTGTCATCTGCAATCTTTTTAAAATATCTTCTGACATATCATCTGCCATAGCTGTTGAGGATTAGAAACACCGCAGGTTGAGATCAAGGTTGCAAACAACTCTCTTATTTTTGTAGGTGATCTGCATTGAACTGCTTCTATCATGGTTTCCTCCCAATGATTCTCATTCTCCAACAGATCAAGAACTTCACATGCCTCTCTGTATGTTGCGCACTCTTGACTGTTCACAATTTTAAGGTCCCTGTGGCTAGTTGGTCCACGAACATGGTGCAGAAGCATTCTTAAATAAAAACACTCAAAATTGCACACGTGAACAGTATATACACGACCAAGAGCATCCCCTGATTTTACCCCGGGCCAGTTTTCTACTGGGGTGCCTTGAATGCGACGTTTTTACTCTTTTCTAGAGGCATTCCATGTATAGTATCGGGGAACTTCTGAATACAAAAGGGTTTTTGCAAATGGGTCGATTTGGCAAAGATGGGAAAATGCGGTCAGTGTTGTCTTTGGCGGAGACGCCATCCTATCATAAAAATTGCTTTCATTAAAATACACACGCGTCCGTTTTCTAAATGCACGGCCAAATGAGTGACAGTGGGGTGCCTTTCATGTAATGGGAATCCTAAAAGTCGCCATGCTGCCTCATTGCTGCTCACATAACGCCCCTGTTGGAAAGCTTGCACTTCGTTTATGACAGACGATCCAGCTTCCTGTATAAAATTGAACACGGCTTGATCGGTTCCTTTGTTAATATATTTACAAATATATTTGATAGTGCGCACGGAACCACAGGCCTCCACATTTATATGGGCATTAAATATTTTACATAAAATTGGCGAGTACAGTACAATCGAACTATTGTCCATAGTTTCAAAAGCTCCGCTTCGGGTTTTGATAGTGACCGTTCGTCCCCGTCTTCAGGCGATCTTCTTCTGTATAACGGATAGCCCTGTTCATTGTGGATAGTGTCTTTTATAAGTGATCGCGGGTACTTTTTTGTGCATTTCCCCTCCTTCATACACGGTGACGTAGAGTTACGAATGCCACAGGGACCATGCATCATGTTTTTAACCACAGTGTCGTGCAACTCCTTATCTTCTGTAGGATCAGGAATTTCAGCGCTAATCAGATTGTCAATGTGGGTAGGTCGCAATTTCTCCTTGAGCCAAATCAAAATATGAACATGTGGCAGCCCCCTTTTCTGCTATTCGATGGAGTACATATAACATTGCACGTCGCCAAATACTTTACCTTTGGTAATGACATCCATAAGTTATTGTACTTTTAATCTGAATACTCTCGCTATCAAGTCGTGTCTGTCAATTGGTTTCTGACCTGGCATTAACTCATCGGTTATCTCCTTCCAAGATGGGTTACAGGTGAATGTAACAAAGAGATCGGGACGGCCGTGAGCAAGTACGTATGCAAAAGCATCTTGCGTATATTCGTGAAAGTAGCGCGGGCTATTGATAAAAGTTGATGGGAGAATAACCATCTTTCCTAAATCACTGGGAATCATTGGCATCGTTACTTACTCCATCTTGCAGGTGAATGTATTGTTCAGCTCGTAATTTTTTTTGGTTAAGAGTTATATAACGGAGGCGCTCGCTCTCGGTTTTAACCCACATGCCCACTAAAAACTGATGGAAAATTTGCCTGAAACGGGGCAACAAGTTAAAATCATTCTCACGTAATATCATGTGATAAGCATAAAACTTCATACAGGATATTTTTTTATTAGGCATGGGTTGACCTGTAGTTGGGTTGATTAATGGCAGCTCAAAATGATAACTTTCTTGGCCTTTGCTGAAAATCAAGGGATACTGAAGGGCGTCATAGAACTTGTGAGTATCGGGTACGCGTGTCAAAGTATTATCATGCACTCGGAGAACGATGTCGCGTGATGAAGAAAAGTCACCACAAACCACTGCAGAAACATCATTGATGAGAGGCGCATTGAATCGTCTCTCGTGTTCTCCGTGCGGAGTGCGATCTGCGTGAATAACCAATTTGTATTGTTCGTGAGGCATGCGGTCTAACGCCGTTTTAAAAGTATTAATAAGTCGATTGTGCTCATGCAACATTCTTTGGATACAACATTCAACATGCAACATTCTTAGTACTATTTCCCTCTCAACTGCTTGAATGTACTGACATAGCCGATCTGCTCCATTATCTTCATCTCCCATGAAATATATCTGAAGAAATTTATGTTTTCATTGGCCGCGGGAAACATAGAACCGATCCTGTGGTAAACTTGGCCCTAGATAGTAAAAGTTGGTGAAAATCCGGGCATGATTATTTCCCGGTCTACCCCGAAAGATGTCATCTGAAAACAGGAATTATATTTTCGAATCCTATTTAAAAAGCGCCGTGACTCATCGGAGTCATATAAAAGAAGAGCTTTGAGGGGTTCTTCTGGTGCATCCAATGTAGGAATACGTACTTTCCCATTGACGCAACAGAGACCTGCCGTTTCGTCCTTCCATTTAAGGGCATCACAAAACTTACATTTTTTATTCATTAACCCGATGACGACCAAGGAATGGTTTTTGTAATCGATCAAAGGATCGTATTCAAATGCAGTATTATTAAACACAGACCAAGTATTTCTCATAAAAGCTGGACGCCGTTCAGCTTGCATTTCTGCATGCGCGGTTCTTCTCGCCAGAGACTCTTCTGGAGTCTCTGCCATTCTTGAAGCTGCCTGTCGCCCAGCTTGCTCCTCTAAACGCTGTGTTGCGTTTGAAGAGGCGTCTCATTAGCTCTCAAAATAGCTTGTCTTTCTGCTTGCTCCTCTAAACGAAGCTGTGTTTCAAGGGGCGTCTCGTTAGCTCTCAAAACGACTTGTCTTTCTGCTTGCTCCTCTAAACGAAGCTGTGTTTCAAGGGGCGTCTCGTTAGCTCTCAAAACGACTTGTCTTTCTGCTTGCTCCTCTAAACGAAGCTGTGTTTCAAGGGGCGTCTCGTTAGCTCTCAAAACAGCTTGTCTTTCTGCTTGCTCTTCCAAACGTGACTCTAACACCCTTAGTGCTGTCTGGCGTTGAGCCTGTTGCGATAAACGGACTTGAGTACGAATATCATTCTCAGAAGCCCTCAAAGAAGCTTGGCGAGCGGCTTGCTCCTCAAGTCTTTGCTGGCGCTGAGATGGTAGTTCAGCAGCTCTCGCAGCAGCCTGACGCTCTGCTTGTTCGCGCCTTCTTAATTCAGCATGGATAGACGATTCCTGAGATCGGGCAATTTTCATTGCCCGAGCTTTAGATGAGGTGCTCGACAAATTAGATTTACGTTTGCGAGGCATTGTGAAAATATGAGTAAACTATAAACCTAAACTAAACTAAAATCCCAAACTAAACTATAAAAATCTAAACGACGAACAAAGCGACGTAATTACCTATCGAAAAAACAATAACTATTTTAGATATCTACCTAGAAAAAAAGCACTAAACTAACCTAACCTAACTATTATACAGCTACTGCACATCGTTACCACGTTTTAAAAACACCCAGCGCCATCTATCGCATTATCTTGTTTTAAACGACACAGAGCGCCATCTCCAATCCATCCATCAAGCAAACTATATTTTTGTTTTCCCTCGGGAATATCAATTTTTTCCGGGATAAAAAGTACCCTATTATTTAATCCGGACTTCTAACTTTACGTCTGCAAAATTTCAAAGCAATCGGTTCAGTAGTTACGGCGTGAAAGAGGAACAAACAAACAAACAAACAAACAAACTCACTTTCAAATTTATAATATTAGTAAGGATAATACTAATGATAACTGAAAGATTTACTTACAACAAACAAAGATTCATTAAAAGCGTAAATATCGCAGCTTATGGCACTTCTACATAAATAAAGATTATAAACATAAAAAAAAAAGACTAAGATAAGTTTTTTTATCTGAACTCTTCCGTTAGAGTAAAGATCAATATTCTGTAGAAATTCACCCGAGCTGGGCCAGGTTCGGGCCGAATTTTTAACTTTTTTCCGGGCCGGGCCGAGCTCGGGCCAAAATTTTAACTTTCGGGACGGGCTCGGGCCTGGAAATTTCGGCCCGTGCAGACCTCTACATCAGTATAATCTTGAAGAAAATGTTATTTAATCGAAAATACTACGATTTAACGGAAGAACATTTACCTAATGTTAAACTGATATGCAAAAAAGCATAGAAATATCATCCCAGTATATCATCTGCGATTTTCGGATTAATTTTCTTTTATTCCAAGCATAAATGTTTCATACTGACTGGAAAATATTTTTTGGAATAATGAGAATAATTTGCTTATTATTGAATTTAATTCATCAAAGAATAACACTGATTACTTTTTAATATTTGGAAAGGTTATATCGTTTAGTTTTACTTAAATATAAGGTACTTTTTACGACAATCAAAGCATTTTACAATTATTTAAACATAGAAAAGCTTAATAGAGAATTTTTTTAAAAAAAAAGGTTATGACAAATGACATATCAGACTAATTAAAGCAAAATTTTCTTATACTAATAACGAAGAGGTAAAGGCCAGTCTTCAACAGATTAAGCACATAGTCATACAATTTTCTCATTGTTTGAAGTTTCTATCTGCTTTTTTACTGTCAACAAGAATCGCTAGTTTCTATTAGCAATTTAGAAAAGGCTGAAAATATTGATAAAAAATTTTCATTTTTACAAGGCTTTTATTTTATTTATTTATTTATTTTATTTTATTTTATTTTTTTTTTTTTTTGCTTTAGTTAAGCCATTATAAAAAGCAAAGAAAGAGTTGTTGAAAGGTTAGAAATGACATTTAGATTTAGATAGTAAATCAAGAAAGTTAAAATAACGAATTATCTTGAAAATAATAGACAAATGTAAAAGAAATAATTTTTCCAATGTTTCTTTTTTAATAAAAAGTTGAAGACGAACTCTCTGCTTTATCTACAATGGATGTAATTATGTTTGTCAGACATTCATAAAACATCACATGGAGTTCTTCTATATATTGTTTCTAATCTTCATTTATCCTAAGTTAGAGTGACGATATGGTTAATATCTGGGAATTATACAGGGTGTATCTAAACTACTGGGCAAAACTTTAAGGGGTGTTAGTACACATCAAGACAAATAATATTAAATGGGAAACTAAGGGTCCCAAACATCTTCCGAAGGACATAGGCGCCATCAAAGTTTAGGGGACGAAATTTGAAATGATTATAAAAAAATGAAAAATTGGTCGATTCGTTTGCGGTTTTCACTAAAACTATTCTTTACGTCAGTATTGTCTTGAAAATAAATTATAAAGATAAATTTCAAAAAATGCCAATAGAGGACGCTTTAGACTTTGGAGTAACGAACAACTATTTTTTACCGTTATTTTTTGCATATCATTAAATTTTTTTAGAAGATTAGGCATAAACTTAAATTTTGAGCTCAAAATCTGTGGTTAAGAAGTGCAAACTGAAGTGTGTTCAATGGGAGTGGGTAGGTTCAAATTTCAAATGATTATAAAAAACAGAAAAATTGTTCAATTGTTTTGCGGCTTTCACTAAAACTATTCTTTATTTAAGTATTGTCTTAAAAATAAATTATAAACATAAATTTCAAAAAATGTCGATAGAGGACGCTTTAGACTTTGCAGTAACGTACAACTATTTTTTATCGTTATTTTTTGCATCTTATTAATTTTTTTTTTTTTTTTTTTTTTTTTTAAGTTTAGACATAAACTTAAATTTTGTGTTGAAAATCTGAATCGTTGAGAGTGGTTAAGTAGCGCTAACTGAACCGTGTTCAATGGGAGTGGGAAGGTTCAAATTTCAAATAATTATACAAAACCGAAAAATTGGTCTATTCGTTTGAAGTTTTTTCTAAAACCATTTTTTATGTCAGTATTTCCTTGAAAATAAATTTTAAAGATAAATTTCAAAAAATTCCGTTAGAGGGCGCCTTAAACTTTAGAGTAACCAACAACAATTTTTAACTGTTATTTTTTTGTATCTAATTAAATGCTTGCAAAAGCTTACATTAAATTTTGAGCTCAAATTCTGAATCGATGGGAGGGGTTAAGAAGCGCAAACTGAACTGCATTGCATTCAGGAGTTGAAATGTTACCCTGCCCATGCTACGAACACAGTTCAATTTTTCTCTACTTAATTACTCACAACGATTCAGATTTTGAGCTCAAAATTTTAAATCTAAGCTTTTAAAACATTTATTTAGATTAAAAAAAAATAATAACGGTTAAAAATAGTTGTTGGTTACTCTAAAGTTTAAGGCGCCCTCTAACGAATTTTTTTTTAAATTTATCTTTAAAATTTATTTTCAAGAAATACTGACATAAAGAATGGTTTTAAAGAAAACAAAAACGAATTGACCAATTTTTCTGTTTTTTATAATCATTTGAAATTTGAACCTACCCACTCCCATTGAACACAGTTCAGTTTGCGCTACTTAACCACAGATTTTGAGCTCAAAATTTAAGTTTATGTCTAAACTTCTAAAAAAAATTAATGAGATGCAAAAAATAACGGTAAAAAATAGTTGCTCGTTATTCCAAAGTCTAAAGCGCCCTCGATCAACATTTTTTGAAGTTTATTTTTATAATTTATTTTCAAGACAATACTCACATAAAAAATAATTTTAGTGAAAACCGCAAATCAATTGACCAATTTTTCTGTTTTTTATAATCATTTGAAATTTGAACCTACACACTCCCATTGAACACAGTTCAGTTTGCGCTACTTAACCACAGATTTTGAGCTCAAAATTTAAGTTTATGTCTAAACTTCTAAAAAAAAATTAATGAGATGCAAAAAAAAAAAAAAAAAAAAAAAAAAAAAAAACGGTAAAAAATTGTTGTTCGTTACTCCAATGTCTAAAGCGCCCTCTATCGGCATTTTTTGAAATTTATCTTTATAATTTATTTTCAAGACAATACTGGCATAAATAATAGTTTTCGGGAAAAGCGCAAACGAATCGACCAAATTTTCCGGTTTTTATAATCATTTCAAGTTTTGGACCCTAAACTTTGATGGCGCCTATCTCCTTCGGAAGACGTTTAGGATCCTTAGTTTCCCATTTAATATTATTTGTCTTGATGTGTACTATCATCCCTTAAAGTTTTGCCCAGTAGTTTAGATACGCCCTGTATATACAGGGTGTTTCTAAATTCATGGTACAAACTTTAAGGGGTGATAGTACACATCAAGACAAACAATATTAAATAGGAAACTAAGGGTCCCAAACGTCTTCCGAAGGAGATAAGCGCCATTAAAGTTTAGGGTCCAAAAATTCAAATGATTATAAAAAACAGAAAAATTGGTCGATTCGTTTGCGGTTTTCACTAAAATTACTCTTTACGTCAGTATTGTCTTGAAAATAAATCATAAAGATAAATTTCAAAAATTGTCGATAGAGGGCGCTTTAGACTTTGGAGTAACGAACAACTATTTTTTACCGTTATTTTTTGCATCTCATTAATTTTTTTAGAAGCTTAGACATAAACTTGAATTTTGAGCTCAAAATCTAAATCTCTGGGAGTGGTTAAGTAGCGCAAACTGAACTGTAGGGAGAGGTTCAAATTTCAAAGCATTATAAAAAACGGAAAAATTGGTCAATTGATTTGTAATTTTCACCAAAAGTATTCTTTATGTCAGTATTATTGTGAAAATAAATTATAAAGATAAAATTCAAAAACTGCCGATAGAGGGCGCTTTAGACTTTGGCGTACCGAACAACTATTTTTTTACCGTTATTTTTTGCATCACATAATTTTTTTTAGAAGCTTAGACATAAACTTAAATTTTGAGATGAAAATCTGAATCGTTGGGAGTGGTTAAGTAGCGCAAACTGAACTGTGTTCAATGGGGGTGGGAAGGTTCAAATTTCAAATGATTTTAAAAAACGGAAAAATTGGTCGATTCGTTTGCCGTTTTCGCTAAAACTATTTTTATGTCAATAAATTCCTTGAAAATAAATTTTAAAGATTAATTTTTAAAAATACCGTTAGAGGGCGCCTTAAAATTTAGAGTAACCAACAACTATTTTTAACCGTTATTTTTTGTATCTAATTAAATGCTTGCAAATGCTTAGATTTAAATTTTGAGCTCAAATTCTAAATCGATGGGAGAAATTAAGAAGCGCAAACTGAAATGTGTTCAGGAGTTGAAATGTTACCCTCCCCACCTCTCGAACACATTTCAATTTTCGCTACTTAATTACTCACAACGATGCAGATTTTGAGCTCAAAATTTAATTTTCAACATTTACAAGCATTTAATTAGATACAAAAAATAACGGTTAAAAAAAGTTGTTGGTTACTCTAAAGTTTAAGGCGCCCTCTAACGGTATTTTTTGAAATTTATCTTTAAAATTTATTTTCAAGGAAATATTGACATAAAAATAGTTTTAGCGAAAACGGCAAACGAATCGACCAATTTTTCCGTTTTTTATAATCATTTGAAGTTTGAACCTCCCCACCCCCACTGAACACAGTTCAGTTTGCGCTACTTAACCACTCCCAACGATTCAGATTTTAATCTCAAAATTTAAGTTTATGTCTAAGCTTCTAAAAAAATTCATCAGATGCAAAAAATAACGGTAAAAAATAGTCTTACGTTACTCCAAAGTCTAAAGCGCCCCCTATCGGCAGTTTTTGAATTTTATCTTTATAATTTATTTTCAAGATAATACTGACATAAAGAATAATTTTAGTGAAAATCGCAAATCAATTGACCAATTTTTCCGCTTTTAATAACCATTTGGAATTTGGACCTCCCCCCACAGTTCAGTTTGCGCTGTTTAACCACTCCCAACGATTTAGATTTTGAGCTCAAAATTTACATTTATGTTTATGCTTCTAAAAAAATTTAATGAAATGCAAAAAATAACGGTAAAAAATAGTTGTTCGTTACTCCAAAGTCTGAAGCGCCCTCTATCGGCATTTTTTAAAATTTATTTTTATAATTTATTTTCAAGGCAATACTGACATAAAGAATAGTTTTAGTGAAAACCGCAAACGAATCGACCAATTTTTCTGTTTTTTATAATCATTTGAATTTTTGGACCCTAAACTTTAATGGCGCCTATCTTCTTCGGAAGACGTTTGGGACCCTTAGTTTCCCATTTAATATTTTTTGTCTTGATGTATACTATCACCCATTAAAGTTTGTACCATGAATTTAGAAACACCCTGTATATGTAAGAAAATACATAAATCAGACCTGTTAATTAGTTTTTTAATAAATCGCCCCTCAATGTGAATACGGGCCCCATGACTAATAATAACGGGTTTTACAGGGCAGCAAGAA
>CAXHSM010001140.1:72100-146100 GCA_964019185.1 Maratus speculifer
ACCTAAGTTTATCGTATTAATTTAACTAAAACACATGGTCTTTTTAACTGGTAACCCTCGGGAGATGAGAAATTTCAAATGGATTTTTCTATGTTTTGGAATAATTTAATAAATCTTAATTAATACTAATTCATTGAAGTCTGTCGTTTTATGAAAATGCGACATATTATTAAAAATGTGTGCTTAATAGTCTAAAAAAACATTTGCCTATGCCTTAAATAAATATTTCTCATATTCAGGCTTCAAAATCTGTATTCGAAGGTTAGTGCAGGCAATAGAGACTATATAGAGGCTATACTTAGCAAAATTCATGGTAGTTCTGGGAAAAGGCTTATCTTAAGTTTTTTGTGTCGCTAAATCCGAATTTTTAACTTCCCACCGAAATTCCTCCATTTTCCCCCGACATCCTCCCTTCCAAATTTTGGTAAAATGTTCCCCAAAATAAGTTTAAAAAAATCAATCTTTTATTGTTATAGTGAAAAAGTATCTAGAAATTCTGAAAATATACAAAATTTGCAATAAATAAGATGCATGAATTATGACATGGGATGAATGGGTAAGGTGGAGCCTTCCTCTCAACAGACACCGCGCTATGCAATTCCGCTTAAAACCTATTTTGTGGATTATTTTACCACTTTTTTTTTTTGGGGGGGGGGGGGGGCGGGATTTTGGTAGTAAGTTAAAATTCGGATTCAGTGACACAAAAACATAAAGTAAGCCTTACAGGAAAAGTTCATAGAGGAAATGGGATAGCGAAAGCATGCGAAGCGAATGGTTAAGCGGAATTGCATAACTTAGTGCATGCAGCGATGCGGCGCATTTGGGGGGTGAGGTTCCTCCTTCATGTTCATCCTATATCATAATGTCATATATCTTATTTGTTGCAAATTTCGTCTACTTTCAAAATTTTTAGATACTTTTTCACAAAAACTATTAAATATTTGCTTTAAATTAAAAAAAAATATTTTGGGGACCTTTTACCAAAATTGCGGGGGGAGGAAGGTTTTCGTGGGAAATTTTAGTGGAAAATTGAAAATTCGGATACAATGACCCAAAATACATAAAATAAGTCTTTTTCCAGAACTACCATTAATTCTGTAAGATAAAATCCTGTATTGCTTAGACTAGGGCTAAATATCCCCATGGCAAATTGTAAATACACTCATGTCCATAAATTAAGGATAATCAGAATCACATGGAAATCAAACTCTAAAGTAAAAATTGCAAATTTCAGAAAGCTACCAGATGGCTCCGATAATACGTCACAATGACAAAAGTGTGAAAGAGCCGTATATAAGGAACGGTGTCAAAGAAGTAAAACTCTTAACACGCATTTTCTAAGCCCCTCAGTGCCAAAATCGAACAGTTATAACACAGAGGACACGTGTGAATTATATTCTACGTGGTAGAATTATCGGCCGTCTGGAATGTGGGCGTACTCAGATGGAAGTATCCTAGGAATTTGGAATTGCCCAAAGTGTAATCTCTAGACTTAGGCAATGATTCCAAGATGGTGGAAATGTCAGTAGACGTTACAATACAGGTCGTTCTTGATTTACAACTACGGATGAAGACCGTTACTTGGTAATAACTGCCAAAAGAAACAGAGAGAGCACAGCATCAGACCTGTCTCGTCAGCTATCTTCAGCTATGGGTATGACTTTCAAGACAAACCGTGTACAGACGTTTGGAAAATTTTGGTCTATATGCTCGCAGACCTGTTAGATGTGTTCCGCTCGCGGCAACTCACTGTCACCTGCGGTTAGCATGGAGTAGAGAACATGGAATGTGGACATCGTCACAGTGGGCTTGTGTATTTTTTTCCGACGAGTCAGGGGCGTTCCGACCCAGTGTGCAAAGTGTGCGGCGCACACAGGCGCCGAAGCAGTGAAGGCGCCAAAAGATTTCAGTTGAAAAGCAAATATTTAAAAAAAAAATCTTTAAGTTATTTATACTAAAATGTATTATATTTTCTTAGCATCTGAATTATCTTTTGTAGATTTACCTTATAGAAATTATTTATAAAATATTCTTTTCTTTCTTTAAAATTTTATTTTATTCTACTTATGAGTCCTCTAATAAATCATTTAGACAAGACCTGCCCAACCTTTATAAGCAGAGACGCACCTCATATAGTTATAAATAATAAAAGGCGTCACATAGCTGAAAATATGCATAATCTCACTGCGGTTGAAAAGCATAATATACAGTTTTATTACCGTAGGAGCTAAATTTCACTTGTTTTTTTATTATTATTTATAAGAAACAATTGTCACTTTACTTCAGAATTTATCATAAATAAGAAGAAAATTACTATTCGGAAATACTGGTAAAAGTATCTCCTACAATATCAGTCCATGAATAGAGGAGACTGATATGTTAGAAACATATGATGCGCGTACATCGCACGCTGATTCTTCCACGCTCCGCTTCAGAAACTCTTTAAAAATAATTTCCAACAATTATTTAATTCAGAATAAATTTAAAATTAGATTTTCAGAGGACAGTCTATGTTCAAAAGTTTTGTAGATGGAGAAGCTATTGAAACCTTAATCACTGAATACCAACTTAATAGCATTAAATAATTAAAACTTATTTAAGGTCATCGATAAGTATTACAAGAAAACTATTTAAACATTTTTTACTTTTAAAAATGCATCCCTTAAAATGGATTTTTAATCTTAAAAATAGCTAGTATAAGAGGATACATTCGAATGGGTGCTAAGAAAACCTAAGGGCGCAATCGCGGGGGACACTTTGGAGAATCCTGAATAGAGAAGCAATGTAAAACCAGAACTTGGGGACTATGTACAGGGCCGTAGCTAAGAGGGTGCTATGGGCGGCTCAGCTTCCCCTCAAACATTTTGAGCCTCCCGGGAAAAGATTTCAAAGTCACTAAATTGATTTCCAAAAATTCAAGTGAAATTCTATTTAAAAATCTAATTAAGTTTTGAGGACCTTTCACAGCTTTTGCAAAAATACTAAATTGTAACTAAAATAAGTGTTTCAACACTTGCTCATCCTATTTACACATATGAAGCTAACAAGTTGTTTAAGATTTCACTCGTTTTACACTCGAATTTTTCATCATCCTATTCTTTTCTTAGCGTAAAATGAAACTATTACAACAGTTTAATGAGAAACATAATAACTACAGAGTGAACATGTACTAATTTATCTTTTTGCGTCACAGAGAGAAAGAGAGAAAATATGACCCCCCCCCCTTTCCCATTATTCACTTCTAGCTACGGCACTGGCTATGCATACATAACGTTATTACTTTAATGGGAAGAGGGGGGGGGGGAATCTAGCATAAGATATCGGAAGATATCTCTAGTGAGGGATGGGGTGTTTTGATATATTTATCATTTTTGAATGATCCAACCAAAATTTTCTCTTTCTGTTTCCTTTTTTTTAATATAATTTTTTTTTTCATTTTATTTATAACTTGTTCGTTATATCAAAATAGTCTGCAATATATATATATATATATATATATATATTGCAATTTAATTATATTTAATTTTTATATATTAGTTTGTTAACTATTTTTATGAAAATTAAAATAATTAAATCACTATAAAATTATTTATTTTCAAAATATTGAATATTTCAATGCTTGGTATTCCTATTCTTCCGTCTTATGTGTATGCATATATATAATCTGCGTTTAAGAAAACAGGTGTAAAGTATGTTTGAAATAATACTTGTGTTTACCAATAAAGAAAAGAGAATGTTATTGCGGAATGATAACGTATGATATCCTAAGGGGTAGCGGAGGTCAAGAAATTGCAAAAGAGTTGATAACGTTCATTACATTTGTATAGCCTTTTGTATGTTAGTGTTCTCTGTTCTGTTCAGTATACAGATTTTTGATTGGAGATACTGGCGTCAGCTATGTAACAAATTTTAATTGGTAAAAATGGAGCATCAGCCGTTTGTGAAGTTGTTGGCATTCCGTGCCGTAGGTTTAACATTGGTTTTCGTACTTAAAGAGTAAAGCTTACTTTAAGCGGCCAAACCAATAATTTTGTTCAGCACTTCTACTAATGATCATTTCTGGTGGAAACTATTATGTATTAAACAAAAGTGTTTTTTTTTTTTTTTTTTTTTTCACACCATAGATTTTTGAGCGAAATAAATACCTTTTATCTATCTTTTACCTATCTAGTACTCTGAAATTATCATGAAAGCGAAAAAGGAAGAGAGTTGATGAAGATAGACTAAATTTGGCCATAGATGTCCAAATTTTCTAATTTTTTCGAAGGTTGAAGGGGGAGCCGTTCCATGCACTCCCTGCGTACACTCATGTCTATTCAAATACTGCACAAATTATTGTAATGATTGTAAGATTTGTACATTTCATTTCCGAACATAAAATTGAATTTTTGAAATAAGAGCACTTATTAGCATTACACATAACCGCAGACGTTACATATACTAAAATGGCAAAACAAAACAAACCAAACAAAACAAAAAAAATCAATTTAGACATAAATAAATTAGAAACTACAATGATGACTGTTAATATGAATGGAAAAACATAGATTTATGTAAAAGGTGTTTTAAAATCTCGTGCACTTTATGTCTTACTAACCAACTACCTTGGATCATCTAGGCCAATTACAAGAACCTTAAATATTCTAAAGTCAAATATTGAATGTTATTTTTTTCCAAACGAATGTAGAGATGGGATGTGGGTAGGGCAATGTCTTCAGCAGAATGTTGATTTGGCTTTATAATTTTGAATAAAAATATTTTCGAACGAACATTATATTGTTAGCAGTGTATAATCTTGAATTTGTATGATTTTTCCTTTTTAAATGAAAATCCATCCAATCGAAGCTCGAGTCGATTTCCCACTGCCTTCAGTAGAGTATACCGCCGGTGCTATTCATGTTCCGGTCTGATTTTTCAAGCTAACCGTTAATTTGTATTTATTTTCTGACATTTAGATATAAAACTTTCAATTTTGACCAAAAAGAAAAAAAATCTTGATAAAATAAATAATGGAAATGTGCACAACCCCTCATACATATTTTTTTATTTATAAACGCGAAATGATATTCAAATCACATATTTCTTAATTGGGAAACGATATCTTGAGATAATTTGCACCGAGAGAGAAAATATGTTTGGCGAATCCATGAAATGACTTCAAAAAATTTTTTGAATAGTAAATATTAATATTTTCACACCAGATATATTATTAGAACCTGAAAAATACCGTGAATGTATCAACAGTTTTTATTGTTGTTGTTTGTTTGTTTGTTTTTTCACGTTTGAAACTTCAGAGAAATGGAAAACTTGAAAACTGATGCGAATCGCTGACAAATAAAAAGATTTTTTGAAATAGTATTTAAAAATACCATTGAAAAATACCATTTCTTTCTTTCTTTATTATTATTTATTTATTTATTTGTAATTCTACCGGGATCTCACTATATCCCAATTTGAAAATGCAGAAGAAATCAAACGTTACGCTTTTCATCAGTGGGAAGTACTGCTTGGAAAAGCACACAAGCATAATCTCGTTGAGGAATAAAAGTTCGCCATTTTGCGATTATCATTAAGGGTTTTTAATTAATATTTCGGGTAATTAACAAAAATTTAAAAAAATGAGTGCTAGGTGCACGGTGCATCTACCATCATCTATCCTTATCCAAATTTTCAGTTCTCTATGTGCAGTAGATTTTCGTAGTCATCGCCAATACTTCTTTGTTTTAGATGCAATCTATTGTTATTGCATTAAATTATTTTCTCCGGGATAATGAAATTTTACTGTAACGCAGGATTCTGATAGAGAGTGCTTTCATTTACACAGGTTTTATTGTGTTACAAATTTTATTTACATAGCTGCCATCCTTCTTTATTTTTCAAGTAATTTAAGCATGTTTGGAAACATAAATTATTTTATTTAATGAAATAAAGTATGAATTGTAAAGAAACAAGACATATTTTATTAAATAAATTTACTGGTTCAAAAAAACTCCAAAAGAATGGCAACTATACATTTTTAAATATTCATAGTTTTTTTGGGGGGGAAGGGAGGGTAGGGCGCCAAATGCAGTTCTGTACACAGGCGCCGAATACTGCTGGTACGCCCCTGCGACGAGTCCAGGTTTAGCTTGCTGTCTGATTCACGTCGGACTTTCATTTGGAGAACGCCAGGCACTCGTTACCACCAAGACAACATCGTTGAACGACAACGTTACGGTGGTGCAGGATTGCTCGTTTGGGGTGGAATTATGCTGAGGTCCTGAACAGATCTACATGTTCAAACCGAAACCATGACAGGACAAATTTATCGGGACGTCATTCTTGAACAACATGTACGTTTGTTTAAGGTTGCTATGTGCTCATAATTTGTGTTTATGGATGATAACGCCCGTCCGCACCGAGCAAATATCGTAAATTAATGCCTTCAAGCTGAGTATATTACCCGTATGGATTGGCCAGCATTTTCGCCTGACTTGAATCCGATAGAGCATGTATGAGATATTCTTGGCTGAAGGGTTGCAGTCCGTCAACCACGTCCTACATGTGTGCCGGAACTTCCGAGAGCATTGCTTGGTAGGTGGAGTAATCTTCCTCAAGATCAGCTTAAAAATTTGATACTCAGCATGCCTAGGCGTTGTGCAGACTGTATTTCATCGTTTGGGAGACATACAAGTTATTAACCATCATACCAACCATATAATGTTAAGTTTTTTTAAGGGGGTACTTTTTGTAATTGCTCTAGGCAGTAACAGTTGTAGATTTTATTAATGTTATCATGCATAAACCATCGTTTTTGTTCTTTTTCTTTTGTTTAATAAATGGGCTTCACGGATAAGTCCCGTTTGTTTTGTTTCCGTACCTTTATTTGCTGGAACTGGCATTATCCTTAATTTATGGACATGAGTGTAGTTCTGTGATTTCTGACAATTTTGTGATTGAAAAATTTTTTAAACTCAGCTTTTTTGTCTTCAATATGCCGTAGGAAAGGCTTTCAACTGAATTATAAAAAATTGCAGAATAGTTAGGAATTGTCATTAAAACTTGAAAATCTTGGCAAATTGCTCATTTTTTTTTTTTTTAATTCTCGCACTGTCAAACATTGTTATGCAATCTACCACTGGTGCCTTTATCGCGAATAAAGCTAAAAATTGAGCTATTTTACCTCTGGTTATAAAGAAAATATTCTTGATTTGTAGCTGTCTTGTAGAGGCATGAATTTCTTTCAAAGTGGTTAAGTTCAAATTCAGGTATGCTGTATCTAATTGATGAACCAATTCTATCTGGTTGTGATTGTGAAGAATGGTTTGATGGGAAATATACAGATATATGCTGAGATTGTCCATTCATTTTGGGATCATCTAGGGAAGAAAAAAAATAATATTATTAACTCAGAAGAGTTAAATTAAAAGTTGGAATTAAGAGTTGGAGTTCAGAATTGGAATTATAAATCTTACATTCCATTTTTGACCTTTCCTTTCATTCTAATCATTTAATTTTGGTAATCATGTTGTAATCATCGAAAACACAAATTTATTAGTTCAGAAAAGATTAAAAGTCAATATCGATTACCGATTTCATGTTTTAAAACCTGCTTGCCACAGTCCAAAAAAAAAGTAAACAAAGATTTAATTTTATGCATAATTTCATACACTTTTCGAAGGCAAAATAATAGAAATGGTATATATACTGTTATTGCAGCGCCCCCTTCCGTTGGATTATTTCCAAATTGAAGGAGGACCTGCTGGCCATATCCAAAAATATACACAGAAAATTTTATTCAATTCTATACATATTTTTTCACACTTTTCTAAAGTACAATAATGAAAACAGCTCAAAAATTATTATTACAGCGACCTCTTTTCATGGAACCTTTTGAAATATGGGTAGTACCTGCTCGTCTTAGAAAAATCATAACAAAAAATTTTGGTTCAATTCTATGCATAAATTTATAGATTTTTCGATGGTACAATATTGAAAAAGCGTAAAAATCGATCTACCGCGCCCCTTCTGGCAGAATATTTCTAATTGGAATGAAGACTTGCTTTCCACAGTCAAAAACGTACACAAAAAGTTTGGTTCAATTCTATGCGTAACTTCATACATTTTTCGATGGCACAATGGTGGCACACGGACACATGGACAGACAAACATTTTATATAAACATATTTTTGGGGATCTCAAATTTATAAATGCGCCAAACCTTTTTTCAATTACAACATTTTCTCCTGTTAAAGATAGAAGGAAGTAAAAAAAAATTGACACATTTTTAAGAAAGAAAATATCAATATTAAATAAACACAAACTTTCAAGATGTTGAAGAAATTTCATTCTTTTTCTGCTTTATTGTTTCTTCCACATACATTCTCTTGAGTAAAAATCATAATAGAAACTAAATTTTTTTAATAACTTTAATGAAGAAGCGATACGATGATTCTCTGAAGACCAGTTTTGCATACGATTGATATTTCATAGATAAATATTTTCTCCAGTCTATGGTTACAGAAACCAGTACATGCCTCAGGCACTTTCAAACTTTTTCGTTAAAGAGTATATTTCTCGTTATATTAATAAGTTTACTCTGTGATTAATCTATAGAATAGTTTGTTTTGAAAAAACTTTCTTTTTTATGCGTAATAAATGCTCTATTCCATGGATAAAATTTTAAAATTTGCTTAAGAACAAAACAATGATTGTAAATACTATTGTTCATTTTATTCCTGTCTACAAGCATAAGTCGAAATATTTGAGTCCTTCAAAATGCAAATTTTAATTGAAAAATGCACAAATGCTTGATTTCTAATATATTTATACACATAATGAAATTTTCTCATATACGAAAAATAATATATACGTTAAACAAAGACTTTTGGATTAAGAATATGTTAAAACTTTATCGTATTAATAATAATAATATATATTCTACAACAAAAAGGTAAGAACTTATAAATAATTATTTTGCTTATAAGACTTTACTTTATTAATAAAACATTTAAAGTATTTTAAAACTTGACATGTTTCATCTCATTTTCATTGAGCCATCTTCAGAATGTAAATAGAAAAATTGCAAACACTATGATCGTTAATGATAAATCCAGAGCAGCGGTTCCCAAACTTTATTGGTACGCGACCCATTTCTAAGTACAAAAAATTTTCACGACCCACCTAATATAAGAGTGTATGTCAGTATGTCAATTGTATGACCTCTAAAAGCTATCGGCTATCCTACCCTACGAAAAAGGCAAATTTTCATATGACAGATGATGCACTATCAACGAAAACAATTCGAAATTCCAGTATGTGTAAGTGGAATAATAATTAACAGAATACACAAACTAGAAACATAATTAGAAATACATTTAATTACTATCAAAACATAACTTTATAATCTGTGCGTTTTCTAGCACTGGCGTTTACCGATGAAAGCATCTACATCAGGGTTAAAACTTGTTAATTTCAATCTTAATTTTTTTTTCAAAGCACAGTTTTTCCTATACTTGTTTTTCAAAAACAAACAAATAAAAAAAAGCATGTTTACACGAATATATTTGTATTGCTGTGTTGAACTCCATCAAGGAATTGAAAGCTAATTTAGAGGTTTCTGGATATTCTGCTCGTATATTTCTTCATATAGAAATTTAAGGAATTTCCCTTACAATATTTGCTGTTGAAATTGTTAAATTTTTTGACAATTGGAATAAAACACATATTTTTTGTGACAAACTTCGATTGTTTTCGCGAACCACTAAAATAGCCGCCGCGACCCACCAGTGGGTCGAGACCCATAGTTTGGGAACCGCTGATCTAGAGGCAACCAATAATATTGGGTCTAAAGGACATATCCACCAAGATATGACTTGATAGATCAGTTGCATTTTAATATGCTAATTGAATTCTGTCTAAACATCGAATTTCAGCTTACAGTTCGATAATGCTATTGCGTATGCTGCCTCCTCCTGGTCTATTATTAATAATAAGGAAGTAAAAACAAATAGACAAATCAATTTATGGAAAAAAATGTTTAATGTTAAAAAATAAGTAATATATTAGTAACAAATTAGATGAAAATAAAATATAAAGCTTTCGGCTCTGAATTTACCTCTCGTAGAACTCAAATGGTTATCATACTGAGAGGAAGTGTGGTAGGCATTGGCTGCATATTTACAAGACGGCATTTCTCGAAGATAAGGTTGGCTGTTTCTTTTATAATGATGAGGCCAAGTGTTTGAATATGTTTCTATACTACTCTGATGCGCTATGTTTGAGATATGAGATTCAGAGACTTTTCCATATTCCGGTACTTTATTCGATTTTTCTTTAGATTTATATCCTTTATTCGACGGATTTCTTGTATTAGACAAACAAGGGGGTGCTGAAGATGTGATATAATCTGTAGTTAATCTTCCTGCAAACAAAGTTGATTCATATAAGAATAATTTTAAACATGATTATTCAATCGATAAATTCACTATAACAGATGTAAATTTTCCAAGTGGGTGAAAAAAGTCCGGGCCAGGATTCGAACCAGATATGTATTGGCTGAAGCCGCCAATGCTCTTCCAACTGAGCCATTCCGGACAGGAACACTGGAGAACTATTTCACTCAAATGACCTCAACGATCACAGAATCTGGTCTGATACTTTGGATCAGCTCAACAGAATAAATCGAATGTCAATATTTGGAACTGCAGAAAACGCTGCATACGAAATCAATGATTTTGTATGCAGCGTATCTTGTATACATCCCTGGTTCGAATCCTGGCCTGGACTTTTTTCACCCACTTGGAAAATTTACAAAGTTGATTTAGCTATGTAGATTTTTCATTATCCGGCACTCATTGAATAGAGATAAGTTAAACAATCAAAATCACTTGATAATCAAGAGGACATTATCAGATGTATGCTCTGATTTTGCACATTATATACTTTAATTAAAATCACTATAAATGAAATATAGCTGCTATCACAGAATGAAATACCATAAGTAAATTAAATAACTTATAAAAGAGCTATTAAATGAAAAACAAGTTGGAAATTGCACGTAAAGGGTAGCAAATGAGGTGCGTTCGTATGATAACAAAGTTTTAAAATATCACTCTCATATATCAATCTCATAAAATTGTAAATAGTTAATTACAAATAAAATGCGCACCAAATAATGTTCTACCTATACCATTATGTAATGGAATACTTTTGTGTGGCCTTGTAAATCAATAACAAATGTTCTTTGTACCACAGATTGTGCAAAATGTATATGTAATATGTACTTTATAGATACATAAGCATTTTATTATGTTCGAATGAGTGTAACACCATTAAAATGCATTTGAAATGTTTTCCCCCCATTCACCGTAATGTAACGGAATACTTTTGATTGCCCCTGTAATTGAACTAGGCATCCGATTTTGATAAAATTTGAAATAATTCGACAAAATTAGGCAATAATTATGTATTTTAAATTTGGAACGATTAGAATGCATTTGAAAATTTTTTCCCCATTGACCGTAATGTAACGGAATCCTTTTGATTGTCCTTGTAATTGATCTATGCATCCGATTTTCATAAAACTTGAAATGACTCGACAAAATTATGTAATAATATGTATTTTAAAGTTTAAACGATTCGGTTTGGTAGTTTTTGCGTTGTTATATGCGGACAGACAGATAGACGGACAGACGGACGGACTGAACGACAACAATAGGTGCTACGTATTTGCATAATTACGAACGCACCTAAAAAAGGTAAAATATAAGGGATAAATTCTGTAATTTTGTACCTTTTTAAACAATTTCACAGGTCAAAAAAAAAGAAAAATTATGCATCAAGCATATATTATGAAACACTTTCCAACACATTCAGAATAATGTAACAAAACTGCACCGTTTAATAAGTTAAAATATTATATCTAATTCAACAATATGGAAACGCATTTTTTTACTACACAGGATGCAACTTGTAATAATTCTAAGCAACGTATGTCAATTATAATTTAACATAATTAAAATAAGCCTCAAATAATGACCCCCCCCCCTGCATCATTATGTAATGGTATTATTTTGTATGGCACTTTATGAATAATGAATACTCTTTGTGTGGTATATTCTACAAAATTTATATTTAAGTGCCCACCATAAATGCATATCAATTTCATTACGTTTCGATGAGTATAACTCATTAAAAAGTACTTGAAAATGCTTCATCCCACCAGAAGTAAATTAATGGAATACTTTTGACTGTCCCGTATTTAAACTATGTATCCGATTTTACTAAAGTTTGAAATGACTCAACAAAATTCTGCAACAAATGTATATTAAAATTTCAAACTATTCGACTGAGTAGTTTTGTGCTGTTTTATGTGGGCAGACAGACGGACGGACGGATAAGACAGATGTTTTTAAGGCGCTAAATATTTGTATAATTGCACATAAACCTAAAAAACAGTTAGTAAGTTTAAAAGCGCATGCAGAAATAGAAAAACGCATTTCCAGTAATTATTACTCAAAGTCAATATGGTAACCGATTTCTTTTGTGTGTCCCTCTAAACAGATTAAAATGTTATGAATGTTCTGTTTTAACGTAATCGTAGTGAATTTCAATGATTTATATTAATTTTAATACATTTGCAATAGCAAAATGTCATTAAAATAGTCCGCAAATGATTTTTCTTCATAGACTATAGTGCAATGGAATACTTTTGGATGTACCCTGCAAATAAACTATTAATCCTACATACAGTACGTGTAAAAATTATAAGGACAGCAAAAAACATTAATTTATTTGATAAATTTCAAAACAAATGAAACTTTTTTCTTTATAATATGTATCATCAAGCAGAAAAGCTAATAAAAAAGTTAACAAAATTCAACAGTGAGTATTTTATTATGAAAATAAAATAATTGTGCAAAAAATCACTATTTTAGCTTGTGTAAAAACTTTAAGTACAGCAAAATAAATTAAATATAGTATCCGAAGAAACAAATATTTAATGTATTATGCATCCACCTATGAGTTTAGTGATTGCAAATATTCCATCATTCCTCGATATCATTCATTCTTGGCACTTTCTTTTCCTATGTTGAAGAAAAATGCCTTCTATTTTTATAAACCCGTCTTGTTAGATGTCCCCATAAGTTTTCAATAGGATTTAAATGAGGATTTCTGAGCGGCTATTGCAAAACTTCAATATTTGTCTTATGGAACTGAACTTTTGTTCTCCTGATTTATGTGGTATGGTGCATTATCTCGCTGTTATATCCATTTTTTTTTCTGCCAGAAGTGTTACAACGAATGGTAGTGATGGTCAGTAAGAGCTTGTATATGCGTCTTTGAATTAAATTTTCCTGAAAAATATACAAGTGACACCACGTCGTTGAATGACAAGCAGCCTCATTTTTTAATGAATCCACCACTAACTGATATTTTAATAAAATCTCTTTTCTTTTCTTCGATAAAAGAGGTAATTTTCTCCGATGAAAAAAAATAAAACTTAACGGATCTTGATGGGTGAAAATTTTATTGCGATGATTTAAGAAAAGAAAAAGACATTTATTTAAAAATCTGTTAGGTGGCGAATTCATTGCAACATGGAGTTGCTTTTCATTCAACGATGTGGTGTTAGTTGTATATCTTGTAGGAAAATTTAATTCAAAGACACATATACAAAACCTTGCTGATCATCCGTCATTTGTTACTACACTTCTGACAGGTAAAAAACGGATATAACAGTGAGATAATGCATTTATCCACCAAGTCGTGAGAAAAAACTTTAGTTCTATAAGAAAAATATTGATAAAAATTTAAGATATTGTTCATATCATTGATAATCACAATCTTTTCTTACTATATATATTTATGCATTAATCAAGCTTTTTTATATTAAATCTAAAATAAAACCTCCTTATTTTATGAGTTTAATAAAATTAGTAATGTAACTATATGAGGCGAGTTTCATTGAATAATTTAAAAAAATACATTTCATCTTTATAATGAATATTTAATATTACATTATGATTATTAACTTGACGTTTGCTTTTAATATTTTAATCATTTAAAAAAACTATCTAATTTTTTTTGTTCATTACTTATTTTAATATTTTATTACATTGTAAACATTCGTTATAGTTTCGATTGCACTATTGATTGCATTTAAAATTACTGTTTTAAAAATGTAAACAAAATAATGACCAGAAATCTGCAAAATTCTTAAATCTGCACAACTTTCTGGTCCCAAGCTGTGCGGATTTGAGTCTACTAAAGCTGTTATCAGATTCACAAACTTTAGGCGCGACAAACTTTTCAGCCGATTTTAACCCCAACTTTTTTGCGTTCAAAGAGAGAAAAATGTTACAATTGTCTTTTGAAAAATTTAGAGAAAAAGCAGGAAAACCAGTCCTACTAATACCATCCGTTAATATTTATCGCCTATGCGTATCAATCTCTTATCTCTGATTCGTTGAAATGTTCGATATTGGATGAAAAATCTCGGCTAGCCCAGACTTTTTTGGAACTAGGGAAAAAAGTCAGGAGACATTGCTGTTTGCTATCACCATGGGTGTTGGAAGGATATTTTGTGAAAAGTTGGAAGAAATCATGCGTCGGCTCAAAAGTCTCTCCTAATGTTGGTGAATCTGATAGCAGCTTTACTTGATTTATTTTGAAAATGTTAAAAAGTGTTATTCTCATTATAAAAAAAGATCCTAAAAGACCTTTACCCGTATTTCTTAGATGCTTGCAAAATCTGTCATAGATATATTTTTCCTGTTCTTTGTCCAATTTGGTTTCGCAGGCAAGCAAAATGTATTCTTGAAATAGAGACGATAACAGATGAAAAGCAGCTAAAAAAGTAAAGATATTTTGAAAATTTGTTTCATTTTTTTCCTTTTAAAATTAATCCAACATAAAATATTACTTATATTTGAGTTGAAAGTAATGCTACAGAATAACACAAAGTTTTATTTCGCAAAAGAAATAACATTTTATCGAAATTTATAATAAGTTTAGAAGCAAATTTTATAATGTAAAACCGAGTCTAGCGTAAATCTTTTAATTTTAGTATTCATTATTACTATAAAATTTATTCAATAAATGAAATTTATTTCTTGTTTTTAAATTTTGTTTTATTTCTTTTGTGAAATACGTTAGTTTGTTATATAACATATGCTCAAGAAAAATATTTTATAAGTTAAAAAAAAATTTATAATGTAAAACCGAGTCTAACGTAAATCTTTTAATTTTAGTATTCATTATTACTATAAAATTTAATCAATAAATGAAATTTATTTCTTGTTTTTAAATTTTGTTTTATTTCTTTTGTGAAATTCGTTAGTTTGTTATATAACATATGCTCAAGAAATTTTTTTTTATAATGCATCGTATGAAAATAATTTAAATAGATAAAATAACATTGGTTTAATTTGCCATTTAAACTCTGAAAGAATTGCAAAATTAAAAATTCTAAAATTATGTTATTATTGTTATTTAAATATGTATCAAAATGTTTTTCAGTGTAGAATTTTTTCTTTAACCATTTCAAAAATGGTTGCTGCTTTCAATCGAGAATGGAGCTTGTGGTGACTGCATTTTATTAACCAATTGGAAAAAGGCTGTTGTTTTCGGTCGAGAATATACCTAGTAGTGTGCGCATTTTATTTTTTTATGATTGGTCCAGAAATATTAATGTTCAGTCCATAATGTATGTAATATATGACTCTCTTGTTACATTAACGACGTTTTGGCCATCATAAAAATAATGCTTTTACTGATTTTTATTAACTCAGTGGAAACATTCAGACAGTTTGCTTTGGGCAATGGATGTCCGCATATTATTATTATTATTATTATCATTATTATTATTATTTACAAAACCCATTGCATTTAGAAGAATGTTTATTTGAATAGGAAACTTAAATCTTGTTGTTAATAAAAAAGTAAGTAAAAAAGTTACAAATTGTTTGAACGTAAAATTACAAAATATGGAAAAAGGCCGAATCCAAAGGAAAACGTCGTATGAAAGATCATCTTTTAAAGAAAAAAAAAAAAGAAAAAACGTGGTTTGATTACCCGATTACGCCCAGCGATTTCGAAATGTGCAACGATCACGAAAAAGGAAACAATCTAATTCAAGGATTAACAGGAAGTACAAAATTTGTAAGTTAGCCCACCATACCTCAGCAGCAGTTTCAAACAGAGACACGAATTTAGGATAGTCAATCTATTAAAACAAACTTAAACATGCATTTTATCCATTATAGAAATTCCCAGCTTTAATGGAGTGGTCGTGTTGTTAGGACATTCCGCTTAATCCCTGCAGCAGTTTTAGTAGAAGCGCTAAATTTAAGGTAGAAAATATACTACAAAATAGTTAAACATAGTGACTTTAGAGATATTTTGTCTATTATGCCGTCAATATCGAACTTGAACCGTGTAGTGTATGAATATACGAATAAGACAACAATTATGGCTATTTAAGGGGGCTCAGGGGTTGAAGACTTTTCGTGTTTTCTCAAAACTTGATTTTTGACGACTAACACCAAGATTTAAAAAAACTATTTGATGGAATGGCTTTTTTTTTGCATGCATGCATGCATGCATATAACATCATAATCTAGACTATGAATTAAGGATATAACTAGCACTTAATAAAAACATTTTTTAAAAATCTCTCAAAGTTGAAAATTTAAAAAACCCCTCAAAAATACAACTTTTTTTCCATTAAAAATACTCAAAATATTAAACTATCTAAAATATATTAATTTATAATCTAGATAATAATGTTATATGCATGAAAAAAAAAAAAACTAAGCCATTCCATTAAATAGTTTTTTTTTTAGCTCACAGGCTATCATAGCCTGAGAGCTTATGTGCCCGTCCGTTCTGTATGTTCGTTCGTGCGTAACGCGATAACTCGTGATAAAAATATCCGATCCACTTGAAATTTTGTATGTAGGTATATCCTGACAAGGCGCTTCCCTAATTAGTTTTTGGAGTTCATTCGATATGTATAAGAGGAAGAACGGGGGGCTCATGCCCCTCCCCTTAGTTGATATAAATCGGATTTTCATGCAGAATTAAGTTTTCGTTCAAAATTTAGATTAGGATCATTCTGATGAGGCGATTCCGTGACTGTTATTAGGTGTTCATTGAATAAGTATAAATAGGGGGAACAGGGATTCTAATGCCCCCCCCCCCTTAATTTATATAAATGGGTTTTTCAAACAGAATTTTCAGATTTCGTTCAAATCTCTGAATAATTTTGGAAGTTTGATGGTTAAGTATAAAAGAGGGGGGTAACTCCTTTTAAATTATATAAATGCTAAATGGGTTTTTATTAAGAATTATCTCATTTGCTCTGAACTTTGGATATAGATTTTTTATATGACAAAGCATGTCTTTGATAGTATAGGAGGTTCAATGATTAAGTATAAAAAAAAGAGGAAAGGGGAGAGCTGTTTCCCCTTCTTAATTTTTTTTCGAACGGAATTAACCCTTGAAAATATAAGGCTTTAATGTACAATTAGTATTTGTAGCCTGTGAGCTCAATGCCATCAGTTTAACTGGGCAGTATTCTTTATTTTAATCTTGGTGATAGTCATCAAAAATCAAGTTTTGAGATAACGCGACTTAAAATTGAAATTATATGGATGCTTCTATGAAAGTGTTGATACATAAATGCTTATAACTCCGTTAAAAATGCAAATATTTTTATGCGGTTTTTTGCATTGAGTTAAGAATTAAATGAATAATCAAATTAGATCATAAAAAAATCGATTTTTTGAAAAGTTTTCAACCCCTGAGCCCCCTTAATTAGGTATTAAGTTTTATTTATTTATTTATTTATTCTTCTTTTTTAATCTTTGCTAGATGCATTTCGTTTGATTCAAGATTCTTTTAAAGAAACCGACCCGCGTAGCAGGCGAAGGCTACTAGTTACAGTTATTAAAAAAATCCCTGTTGGTTTGGCATATAGACGGAGTAGATTTCGAAGAGCGCTCATTTTAGCAACAAAAAATAAAATATGATTAGAGATAAACCCAGTTTAACAACTTTATTTGGCCGCATTTGAAATATTTTTAATTTTATTTTTCTGTAAGAATTGATTTTATCAGAATCGTCTTTGGCGTAATTCGGATCAAATGCATATTTTGACAACATATTTTGAAATATATTCTGACAATATTAAAAAAAATCGACCAATACGGCACATTATATAGTTCTTAAATAATAAAAAAAAACTGTCAATTGAATGCATTTGAGTGCAAAACTGAATTTAAAAATGAGTCATAAAATAACCAATTGTTCTTTGAACGCATTCTGAATTCTTTAACCATGATCGCTTTGGGAAATTTTGTGCGAAGTGCCCACTTTGACAGCTTTTTTTAAATATATTCAGCCTTTATAAAAAAAATTACCAATACGGCACATTACACAGTTCTTAAATAAAAGAAAAAACGCAATTAGTTATTTGAATACCTCAATTTTCAATCACGATCGCTTCTGGAAATTTTGTGAGAAGTGCCCATTTTGGCAGCCACCTTTGAAATATATTCTACCTTTATCAAAAATGGCCCACATTATATAGTTCGTAAATAAGAGAACCTGTCAATTGAAAGCGTTTGAGAGCAAATATGGATTTAAAAATGAGTCAGAAAAAAACGCGATTCGTTATTTGAATACTTCATCAATTTTGCAATCACGATCACTTCGGGAAATTCCCTTTCAAAATACCCTTTTTGGTATCCTTTTTTGAAATAAATTCTGCGTTTATCAAAAAACTGGCCAATTCTTTGCATTATATAGTTTTTAAATAAGTGGATCTGCTATTTGGATGCGTCTAAAATCAAAAATGAATTTAAAAATGAGTCAAATTTAAGCAGTTTGGATTTGAGGTTTTTTTTCCTCCAACTCCAATGTTTATTTAATTTATTTTTGCAATAAGAATCAGTCCTATAAAAAACTTGTCAGTATAAAAGTTGTAGATATTATCGAGTAGATGTAAAATAAATTTAATCGCATTTGATAGCTTAAAAACTGGCTAAGTTATGGATTTTTTTCTTTTTTTCACCCCCCCCTCTCTTTTTCTTTTCTTATTTAATTTTTTTCATCTATAAAAATTGTCCTATCAAAAACTTGTAAATACAAAAGTTTTAGATAATTTTTAGACAATTTATAAAAAAATTTATTTGATTTGATATCTTGAGAATTGACGAAGTTATGAATTATTTTCTTCGAAAGACTCTGTTTTTTTTTTTTTTTTTCACTTTTTGAGCCCATTTTTAATTTTATAAAATATCTGTCATGCATAAACTTTTCGCCTATTTCTTAGAATTATAATAAACTTTAAATTGATTTGATATCTATTTTAATTAAGAAGTTATGGTGTTTTTTTTTCTGTTTTCACAAAACCCCCCTCTGTTTCCACCCTCTTAGTCCGATTTTGCCCATTAACGAACATGTCCGAGACTTTTTATTCCTTGATTTTATATATCAGTTTGGTGGAGATTGGAGCAGAATTATAAAATCATCGTACCTAAAAGAAAGTTTATATATATATGAACTCTTTTACTGATGGTAGTTTTGGAGTCTAGAGGTCATGATCGACGTAGGAAATTCCAACATAGGAGCGACCGCAATAGGTAGTATTTCATACGAAATCTACCTAAAAGGATTATTACAGTTGAAAGCTTCTAATAACAAGTAAGAAAAATCATGCGTTAAGCATAGATTATGAAGCACTTTCCAACACTTAATGAAATCTTTAACAAAACTTTGTTATCTAGGGAAATAATAGTGTATAGCCAAATATATCCAAATATGTATTCCAGTACATTAGAACAGCTCTGTATTTCATATGTCAGTTCATATAATGGAAAAATTTAGCTTAGCAAGAAAATACCCAGTAGCTTAAAATTTCTTTTTCAGCAATACATACTATTAGATGGAAACATACTTGAATACTTTTGTTCAGCCCTGTAGTTTACATTGTACCTTTATTACACGTCAGCATTAGGCTAAAGTTTATTGTAAACTAAAACACTTTTAAAACAACTGAAATCACATTCTCATAAATCATCATTCATAGGCGTCCATGTACCGAATTCTTTGCGTGGCCCTCTATATCCCTTTATCTATATTCTGCAAACATTTCACAGTAAACTGAATGCAGCTCAGCGTAAAAATGCATAGTTTATTTAAGAACCACGTTTAAATAATTTGCGCTCATATTCAGTAACGTTGGTGAGCTCTTTTGGGTAGCCCTGTATATCAACTATAACATTTATACACACCATATAATGTACATATATTTAGCGAAATATAATCCCTCCATCAGCCATCATCGGATTCATATACGGTACTTCGGAAAGAATATACTATTTGAAATCTTTTGTGTGGCCCTGTAAATGCTATGTACTGTTATGCAAGACAGTAGCGTATAATTTATATTAAGCTTCAGTGACATTTATCAATTTTATTATACATGAAAAAGCTTAATATATTTAAATATTACCCACACAATTCCCCCTTTTACCATTATCTAATGGAATTCTTTTGTGTGGCCCTGTAAATGAATAATAGCTACATTTTCACCTTATATTTTATAGAATGCATATTTTAATGTGTTTGGCAGGGTATAACATCTTTAAAATTCCTTTGAAACGATTTTTCCCCATAGGCCGTAATGTAATAGGAAACTTTTGATTCGCCCTGTAGATAAACTAATCATGGTAGAAACTTCATTTTCGATAGGGTTCATGCTAGGGTAAACGTGAATAACGTCCTAAAATTTCATGGCAATCCGAGTATATTAACGATTTTTCCCCATAGGCCGTAATGTAATGGGAAACTTTTGAGTCTCTCTGTAGATAAACTAATCATGGTAGATACTTCATTTTCAGTTGGGTTCGTGCTAGGGTAAACCTCAATAATGTCCTAAAATTTCATGGCAATCCGAGTATATTAACGATTTTTCCCCATAGGCCGTAATGTAATGGGAAACTTTTGATTCGCCCTGTAGATAAACTAATCATGGTAGATACTTCATTTTCAATAGGGTTCGTGCTAGGGCAAAAATTCTGCTAGAAGATTTTATGTATTTAAAGTGTTTATGGGAATGCTAGTAACAAGAATTAATGGTTTTCCAACAAAATATCTCGAGGCTAAACTTTTTGAAGCCAAAAAACCACAAAATTTTCGGACTTTTTTCAGTTTTTTACCTATACCTCGAAAATTATAGATTTTTTGTGTACAATACTCAATTACAAAAAGAAAGAGCATTAAATTCCCTACAAATTTCATTCCAAGATTGTTTTTCTAAAGCTATTACGAAGCGCGCTACAGCTTTCTAAAAATGATCCTTTTTTTCTAACTTTGCGGAGATATCGCAAAAATGGATATTTGACACCATTTTTCATTATTTTATCCTCTTTAGAGTATCTAAATAACATTACAGGCATTTGAATTATAGCCATCATGATTAATTACAACGGTAACGTTGTAAAATAATTAAGAACATTGTAACTTTATTTGTATTTAGAGCTTAAGTGCAGAACATTAATATTAGGTATTTAACTGAATATAAGTAAAAAATACTTACGATGACATTTTTCATGTATTTAATAACGTCTAGAACGCTTTCGAGAAACGCTTCTAGAACGCTTATGGAAATGGTAAAGGAAACTAAGAGCGTTAGGACTTTTTGAAAATGTCACTTTTTTAACTTTACAGAAAATGACCTATTTTTCGCCTCCCATTCCAAAACAATTTCTTACATCGCTAACTATGAAAATTAAATAAACCTATTAATGGATAAGAATTCAAATTTTTAAAAAAGGCAGGCAGAAGGAGCAGAAATTCTGGAAACTCTATACGAAAAACAATTATGAAAGAGTTGGGGGGGGGGGGTGTTTCCTTTAAAGTTATTGTTAAAAGTTATATTTCTTACCTTCAGAAAAATTTTGGACCACAGGTTGCGATTGTGTTTGATAGATATCCATCTGAGAGAGAACAGAATGGAATGAAAAGTGCAGAAAGAATACGTCGATCTAGACTACATGCATCTCCTGAAGTCATTCTTGCAGCAGAAATGCTGCACAGAGTCCCTCAAGACAAGTTTCTAGCCAATGGCAGGAACAAGAGCCGCTTCATCTCATTGCTTAAAACAGAATTTCAAAACAACCTAATTCAAGTTGACCAGGCAGAAAAAGAAGCTGATATCATGATAGTTACCTCAGCCATTTCAAGAGCCAAATCTTTTGAAAGTGTCATAATTGTAGGAGAAGACATTGATCTTCTCGTGATCATTACAAGCTTGGGCTACCAACTAGAGGTCTGCACGGGCCGGAATTTCCAGGCCCGGCCCGGCCCGTAGAAAAGTTATTTCGGCCCGGCCCGGCCCGTTGTAAAACTCAAAAGTTCGGCCCGGGCCCGACCCGGCCCGTTTACATTTTTATATTTTAGGCCCGGCCCGGCCCGTACAAAAATCAGCGAAAACGGGCCCGGCCCGGCCCGGCCCGTTTTGGCCCGTTACAATTTCTACGATTTCTAAAAAATTCATATTTTTATCATATAACTAAGATTCCTTTAAAGAATACTGCATACATATCTATGGAATGATTTTACAGTATATTTTACAGCAAATACACATTAACAACATTAATGATTACTTAGATTCTTAGGCTTTCAACATTCGAATAAAGATTCATTAAAAAATTAATATGGCTTAGAATAAAAGTAAAAAGAAAGAAAGCTAAAAACATGGTTAATTTTGAAGCTGTTTAATAAAGGAAGATTCATAAATATATTTCTATATCATTTTATTATAGATTTCAAATCTAAATTCATTCTTAAATTCAAAGAAGCTCTTTTCTGATACATTTCTAAATTCATTTTTTTTTCTCAGAAACGCATAAGATTAGCAGATATCTTTATTCAGAAACTATATAATCGAATGGCGTTATCCATTTTTTGATACAAGCAATTTAAGAATACTGCAAACAAATAAAATACTGTGATAATTAGCGTTTTGAATAGAATTTCCGGATGCAATAGCAAGGGAACGGAGAAAAACCTACAATCATTTGAGAAACTATTATAACTCAACAAGGTTATACAAGTATTTTATTTACTAAAAATGAAAAACGCGATTCGATTCCAAATCCCTTCAATAGTTAGGCTTATCACTTTTATTACAATTTAAAATTAATCAGAAAATGTGTCAAACTTTCGCATTATTGAGAAATTAATTTAAAAATCATCAAGAAGTATATATCCGAAGACTAAGCTAACATAAGTTCTTTATCGCTGTTAATAATTTTACAAATAATGTTTTCTGCCAATAATTAAGTCTAGTACCGGTCCGGCCAGTCTATATGTAGAAAAATAGTGCAAGCGTGATCTCGGATCGGCATGAATCAGCTAAAAAAATATTAAAAAGGGTTACACATAATGTAATTCTCCGATGCCGATACACTGTGCAATTTTTATATTGATGCTGTCAAACTAGTGGCTGGCCACATTTATACTTATTCTCGTTAAAACAATTTTCGTTGAAAATAGCTCATATTTTATCGTTTCTGCTTAAATCTTCAGAACGGGCCGGCAGCCCCGAAAATTTTTTTTATCAGCCCGGCCCGGCCCGTCTGACCCGTTCAATTTTTTTGCCGGCCCGGCCCGGCCCGTTGAAAAAACTGTTATAAATCTGCCGGCCCGGCCCGGCCCGTGAGAAAATTCGAAACAATTCCGCCGGGTACGGGCCACGGGCCAGGCCCGGGCCCGTGCAGACCTCTACTACCAACACAAAAATCTATTTTTCCAAAAACCAGGAATAGTAATATTAAAACCAAATGGTTTTCAACCATGTCATACAAATACAACTACAAAAATGTTCTTTTCACTCATGCAATCCGCGGATGAGATACAACATCCGCTCTTTTTGGACAAGGATAGTCAAAGATTTGTAGCATTTTGAAAAATCATGATCAGCTTGAAGAAATAGCCTGCATGTTCAATAAATCAGATTCTACCCGTTAAGAAATCATGAAGGCTGGAGAAAAGTTCATTATTGTACTATACATGCATAGATACCACACATATTTTGAACACCTTGAGATTCTAGTTATTTTATAAATCTGCCACATAAAGCAAAGTTCATCTTGCAAGATTACCACTGACGAAAGAGGCTGCGCAGCATCATTTTCTCCGATGTTATCATCAGGTACAAGCTTGACTTGAAAACAACATCCCTATTGAAGAATGGGGGTGGGTTCGCAGATTGGACGGTCTCTTTCAGCAATTTCAAATGTGCAAAGACCCATCACCTGAATCCTTGCTCCATGTTGTGTCATGTAGCCGTAAAAAAGGGTGCAGCAAAGCATGTTCTTGCCAAAAATCAGGACTCAAATGTTCGGCAATTTGTAAAAACCGTAACGGGATCAACTGCGAAAATGTCAAGGGCATTATTTATCAAGAAGAAGAGGATGACGAATCTGATGCCTGGGAGACTATCAAAACTTAGCAATGATGAGAACTTTCACAGTCAGGTAGCTGATGTCGCAACTTGATCAAAAAATATCAAGGCTATTGAAGAACAAGAAACAGAAACCTGCTCATTTGCTCCTCAAGCTGAGGTTGAAGAACCATTTCCATTAACCTGAAAGCGTTCTAGACGTTATTAAATACATGAAAAATATCATCGTAAGTATTTTTTACTTCCATTCAGTTATATACCTAATATTAATGTTCTCCATTTAAGCTCTAAATACAAAAAAGTTACAATGTTCTTAATTATTTTACAACATTACCGTTGTAATTAATCATGATTGCTATAATTCAAATGCCTGTAATATTATTGAGATACATTAAAGACGATATAATAATAAAAAATGGTGTCAAATATCCATTTTTTGCGATATTTCCGCAAAGTTAGAAAAAAAGGGCATTTTTACAAAGCTGTAGCGCACTTCATAATAGCTTTAGAAAAACAATTTTACAATGAAACTTGTAGAGAAGTTAATGTTCTTTCTTTTTGTAATTAAGTATTGTATACAAACAATCTATAATTTTAGAGTTGTAGGCAAAAAACGGAAAAAAGTCCGAAAATTTTGTGGTTTTTTGGCTCCAAAAAGTTTAGCCTCGAGATATTTTCTTGGAAAACCATTATTTCTAGTTACTAGCATCCTAATAAACAGGTTAAAAACATAAAATCTTCTAGCAGAATTTTTGCATCTATTTATGACAATTTGACTGGGCTATAACATGAGACTAAAGTTTTTAAAATAGTAATTATTAGAAAAGCAATATTTGCTCGGGTATAATGTTCCATGGAAGAGTCACTACACATGTATTCACATAAAAGGATGGATTTTAGATGACATAAAAATATTTATTAAATTCTTTTTTAAACTAAATTAAATTTTAGTCATTTTAAATATTTAAGACTAAAATTAAATATTCAAATTACATAGATTAGCTTAATTTGAAACCCATTCGCAGAATATGTATGGGAATATTTCATATATCGCATAGTAATCGCCCTTTAACCCCACTTAACGAGATTATAATCATTGCTTAAGCAGTATTTTACTATACGCGACCAATGGGCATTTCAGTCTTAAAATTTTGATAGCTATTTGCATTAATACTCATAGTCATAGATGTTCTTGATGTAAAATTTGCCGCTAAATGTCTGATACTAATTACCAGTTGATGAGCGAATTTCGACATATTCTATGGCATTAATAACATGTAAAGATTGTTTCAAAAATTTGTGTACAATTTATTCGGCAATATTAATTGACATATTATTCTTTTTCTTTAAGATTTAACTAGCAAGAAATATTGCCTGGAATCAGACTAAACTTTGAATGAAGGACCTTTATCCTAAAATGTTGCTAGAAATTCGAAAATGTTAGCTGAAGTACAGAGACGGTTTAGAAGTGAGTGTTTGAAAAAAGTTACCATTACGCAACGTACAATCAATAATAAAAAATTAGAATTAGTAAGAAACGTTTGAAGCAAATGGATAGCTTTTCAAAATGTTCGCAAAAATTATACCGTAAGGCTATGATGATTAACAAGTACTGCAACTGAAAAGAGTAATAATTTTTGTTCGACAAGTGGCTGGCGAAGTAATCAAATTAAAATCAATCGATTAAAATCAAATATCTATCATATTTTAAAAAGTTTATTTTTTTATATTGTAAAAGTTATATTCCATGATCAGTCCACGTTCTCTATGAAAATTACCGATACCCTTATAATTATTAAAATTGTGTATAACGTTTGTGAAACATCGTGTATATACAGCGATGTCCTGTCAGAAGATAAGAACATTCGTGAAAGAACATTCCGGTATGTATAGGCAATGCTAACACTCTTTTGCATAACCTTAAGATTTCGTCTTCTTGATGATGCAATTTCAGTGTTGAATAAAAGAATACATTCTCAGGAAGTGTGAGATCCGGTACAAATTACACTTATGAGGCTTTTTTATGCCTCATACATTCATATACTGTACACAAAATCTCATTAAGAGGAACAATTCAGCTCATGACCTGATACAACTGTTTCCTATGAAAACCCCCATCCTGGGATACAAGCGCTGCGTCAGAGTTGACCAATTGGCGGAAATAATTTTTTTTATATTTCTCGCCTCATTTAATGACTAGATTTCTGAGATTTTCAAAAACAAAGAATATTATTAAACTTTAATGATTAAAATCAGCCATTTTTAATGCAGCTCTTGCATCCCTGTCGCCACCCCTTTTTCAGGACTTTGTTATGAAATGCGTAAGGAATGAAAAGATTGATCAAATATAAATAGATCAATGATTCATAAAAGTTTTCTGGTGATGAGGTATAAGAAGATATACCTCAATCACATCCAACTATCAACAAAATGCATTTAAAACTTTATGAATATGTTGGATCATTAAAAGTCTTTTTATATACAAAAATGTTATGTCATTACTTTTTTATTGAAACAATAAATTATAAGAGAAAATGTTCTACACTGTAAAATATAAAAATATACTTGATAAACAGGACTTTTTTGTGAAATACTTAAAAAATGAATAGATTGATCAACTGTAAATAGATCAATGATTCATAAAGGTTTTCTGGTGATGAGGCATAAGAAGATATACCTCAATCACATCCAACTTTCAACAAAATGCATTTAAAACTTTATAAATTTGTTGGGTCATTAAAAGTCTTTTCATATACAAAAATATTATGTGTCATTACTTTTTTATTGAAACAATAAATTATAAGAGAAAATGTTCTACACTGTAAAATATCAAAATATACTTGATAAACAGGACTTTTTTGTGAAATACTTAAAAAATGAATAGATTGATCAACTGTAAATAGATCAATGATTCATAAAAGTTTTCTGGTGATGAGGTATAAGAAGATATACCTCAATCACATCCAACTATCAACAAAATGCATTTAAAACTTTATGAATATGTTGGATCATTAAAAGTCTTTTCATATACAAAAATGTTATATGTCATTACTTTTTTATTGAAACAATAAATTATAAGAGAAAATGTTCTACACTGTAAAATATCACAATATACTTGATAAACAGGACTTTTTTGTGAAATACTTAAAAAATGAATAGATTGATCAACTGTAAATAGATCAATGATTCATAAAGGTTTTCTGGTGATGAGGTATAAGAAGATATACCTCAATCACATCCAACTTTCAACAAAATGCATTTAAAACTTTATAAATTTGTTGGGTCATTAAAAAGTCTTTTGGTATACAAAAATGCTACACGTCATTACTTTTATATTTAAACTATAAATTATAACAGAAAATGTTGTACACTGTAAAATATTAAAATATACTTGCTAAAATATTTCGTCTGATTCTCTGCCAACACATATGATATTTTGCTCAGCATGTATATCCAACTAAATACAAAGTTTCTAGCTGCTGTTTCATCTTCCTCCCAATTCTAAAATAAAAGAAAAGTACCAGTATTGATATTTCATTTAAGAATTACATTTTTAAACATCACCGAAAATAGCTGAAGAAATAAAATCTCATATTGAAATATTTTTAAATTACCTCTATTCGAAGTATCAGTCTATCCAATTCACGAACTACCGTATGAACTGAAGTACATTTCTTAAATAAATCTTGCAATTCTTTGGTTTCTGAAAATATATGAAAATTAAACACCCCATAGTTGATCTTGAAATGTGCAAACATAATTTAAAATTCAAATTTCATCAAAGTAAAACATGCTTTAGTTTAAAACATCAGAGAGCTTTTAATATTAGTCTCTATCTATAAAGAATATTTTATAACCACAGGATTAAACTTATTTCTTGAAATCTAAATATGGATATATATGAATATTTTAAAGTTAGATGTAAATTTTATCCAACAATTTTTTTAAGCATTAATATGTAGTTGCTTTTAAAAATATGTTCTATGATATTTCATTTAAATTTATATGGGGAAATACTGATATCTTATATAAGAGCGCATGTGAATTCTTTGGTTTAAAATGTATCTAAATTTTATAAAAAATCTTTATACATACATACATACATACTTTTATTAATATCGTTTTAAATTTTGATTCAATTTTCATTAAAATTTGAAATGACGCGACAGAATTTCTCAATGATAATATATAGTAAATTTCAGATCATTTACTTGGGTAGTTTTTGCGCTGTTATGTGTGGACAGACGAACAAATAGACGGACAAACAGACGGACGGACCAGCCGATAATTATAGGTGCTACGTATTTATATAATTACGTCATTTCCCCATAGAATAATATATTATTAAACACTTTTAATTGTTTCTTTATGTAAACTATGAACGCTATATATTTTATTATCAATACGGAACATGGCATTTTTAACAATTCACACCAATAGATAGAAGCATACTTGCATATTTATATACAGTCCTGTATTTTTCTTACCATCTTTATACACACGCCACTATTTAGCTAAAATTTAATTAAGACTAAAACACACTTATCACAGACAGTTATGTATCCAATTCTCTGCGTGGCACTGTCATTTATTTTACAAACATATTATAGTATATTAAATGTAGTTTAGCGGACAAATGCAGAACTCATTTAAAAATGACCTTTAATCTAGTTTGTTCATACTCAATAACCTTTAGGAATTCTTTTGTATAGCTCTGTATATTATCTACAACATTTATATACACAACGTAATATGCAGAAATTTTGTTAAAAACTCTTATTACATCTAAAAATGCTCTTCTAGCCATCATTGCTAATATGCAGTACTACAGATACAATACAGTATCCGAAATCTTTTATACGTCCCTGTAAATACTAGGTATTTTCTATTATTCAGTAAATAAGTTGTAATAAACCTTAGCAAAGTATATCAAATTCATTATAGATGAAACAATTTAACATAATTAAAATACTCCATAAGCAATGTTCCCCTATTCCATTATTTGACGAAATTCTTTTGTGTGGCTATGTATGTAAATAATAAATATCCTTTGCACTGTATATTCTACATAATGTATATTTTAGTGCACCTCGTAAATGCATATCGATTTCATTATGTTTGAAAAGGTGCACCATATTTTAAATGCATTTGAAAAAAAAATTCCCATTAGCCGTAATGTAACGGAAAACTTTTCACTGTACAGGAATTGAACTATGCATCTGATTTTCACAAAATTTGAAATGACTCAAAAAAATTCTGCAAAAATTATATATTTTAAATTCAAACCATTCGATTAGGTAGTTTTTATACTCTTATTTATGGGTAGACGGACGGACCTGGCGATGACTATCGGTGCTATGTATTTGTATATTTAGGAGCTCATCTAAAAGGACAAATGTTTCTTAATCTTCGAAAATGTAATATGAACACGTAATATGCAGGAATCCCTTCCAGTTACTTATGATTATGAAAGCATTTTTTATCTATAGAATCCTCCCTAATATACTGGGTGATCCAAAAGTCAGGACTAAATTTAAAAATGAATAATTCGAAAACGAATCAAGATACAAAGATACAGTCTGCACCAAATGGATAGAAAAGAAACCGGGTTTTGTGTGGCTACGAAAATATACAGTTCTGTTGGCGACCAACGGCATCACTAGCAGCACTGAAACATGCCATCCGCCAAAATGTGTCTACCATAACGCAAGAAATGCTACTAAATGCTGTGAATTATGTGGTGCCTAGTCTCACAGCTGCACTTACGAATGATGGACAGTATATTGAACATTTACTGTAGTACTAATTAACTATAATTAAGCTGATTTGTAAGTTGTCAACATTTTTTTTTTCATTTTTAAATTATCTTTTGGTGCAATAAAAAACTATAACGCCATTTGTCGCCAACAAAACTATTTTTATTTCGTTGTTATACAAAACCCGGTTTCTTTTTCATCCGCTCTTATCTTGATTCGTTTTCGAATTATTCATTTTTAAATTTCGTCTTGACTTTTGGATTACTCGGTATTTTCGAGATTTACAGACGCATTTATTAAAAACAAAATTTCTTTTGCTGGCACTGATTTTGAGACAAGTTTTCGAGTGTATTTTTTTCAAGTGGAGCAGTTTTTTCACATCGAAGTATCATTCTAAAATTAAACATTGAGTGATAAGCAATCAACGAGCATTTTCTGATTCAATATACGTTTTTAAGCTAAATCGAATTTTAGTATCATTACACTTTATGCACATTTTGCCTTCTGCTTACATACAAGACTGCAAAGAAAAAGTTTTAATCTTTGCTATGTGTGGATAAGTTATAGTACAGTTATAGTGGATAAGTATAGGCATAGTTACAGTTTAAGTATAATTACTGTTTTCTAATTTAAATGTATTTTTTAGATTAACTATTATATTATTATATAATACACTAAAATATGTTTTTTAGCTGTTGTATTGTTTACTACGAAGTTAATATAAAAATATGCTGATCATACAAAGAAATGAACAGAAACTTTCTACGAGCGATAAATGCCAAATGGGATGCTACTGATTAATAATTTTTACTTTCTTCTACCTTTACAAGAAGAAAGTATTGTATTCATGAAAATTTTCGACTTCCGGTTTTCAACGGATTTATACGTTTTAGAAGGTTTTGAACACGTTTTGACTATTTTTAGAAAATGTCTGTCTGTGAGTCTGTCCGTCTGTCTGTGAGTCTGTCTGTCTGTCTGTGAGTCTATATGTGACAAAAAATTTGTAGGCGCTCTATCTCAAGAACTAATGCTCGAAATTTAATAAAATTTTATATTCAGTTAGACCTTGATATGAATTAGTGCCTATTGGTGTTTGGTGAAAATTAACCTGCAGGTGGCGCTGCTATACTACATTTTTCATGATTTTTAAGATTGCTATATCTCATGAACTAATGCACAGAATCTCACCAAACTTCAGATTCTGCGACCCCTTGATATACATAGACGCTGATTAAGTTTTGGTGTAAATTGGCCAGCAGGTGGCGCTGCTATGCCACGTTTTTCATGATTTTCATTATAGCTATATCTCAAGAACTAATGCACAGAATTTCACCAAACTTCAGATTACGCGATACCTTGAGATACATAGCCGCTGATAAGGTTTTGGTGTGAACTGCCCTATAGGTGGCGCTGCTATGCTACATTTTGCACGATTTTTGCGATAGCTATATCTCAAGAACTAATGCAGAGAACTTCATCAAATTTTAGATTCTGTTACACTAGAATATATAACATAATTATACGCTGATTCTATTTTGGTATTAACCTTGCAACAGGTGGCGCATAATGCTGCATTTTGCACGATTTTTCAGATAGCTATATCTCAACAACCAACGCACAGAATTTCATGAAACTTCAGATTTTGTTACAAAATGACATATAACATAATTACACGATGATTACGTTTTTTTTTATAAATCCTTCAACTGATGGTGCTGCTGGGCTATATTTTACACGTTTTTTTTAAACTAGCTATATCTCAAGAACTAATGCACTGAATTTCATTAAACTTCAGATTCTTTTACACTATAACATAATTAGACGCTTTTTACGTGCTGGCATAAATTGTTCAAGATATGGTGTTGCTGTGCTACGTTTTGCAAATTTTTTGTTATAACTATATCTCAAGAACTAATGAACGAAATTCCATCAATTTCAGATTCTGTTAGGTCTTGACATAAATAGATGCTCATTAGGTTTTAGTATAAATTACCCAACATGAGGCACTACGAAGCTCATTTTCTCAGAATATTAATTAAATTTTGCGTTTTAGGCTTTTCGGATACCAGAATCTCATTAGGCTAGGTCAAATGTTCGAGGAAATTCGATAGAGGGTAACTTTGGGGTCACCACGTTTTTTTTTTTTTTTTTTTTTTTTTTTTTTTAATATTAAAATGTACTTATGAGATAGAAGAAAATTTTGGGATTGACACATCCAACTAGTTTATTCTTTTTTCAACTTTTGGAAATATTTTAATTTTTAATAACCTAACTACATTTCCCCTTTTTAAAATAACTCTAAATCTATTAGTAGATTTGTTTAAAATTTATTACAATAAAAATAAAACAATCAAGCTCTTTAAAAAAATTACTTACGTTTAGCTATTAAATTATTTAAACATTCAAATTCCCCGCATTTGCTGGAAAACAAGTTATGTTTCTCAAATTCCAATAAGAATTCTTCTAGCGATTTGGAAAGATTTAGAGGCGCATCAGACATTAAAAGTGGTCGATTTACCTGAAAAATTATTAAAATTTAAAATTAAATAATCACATTGTAAAAATAGCTTTAAATATATATTTTACATGCAAATAAATACTCCAAAACTATCTTACTAACTAATTTTAATAGAAAAAAAAGTTACATAAATGAGGTATTTCACATTAAAACTGGAAAAAAAATTCAACAATGTCGGTTGAGTAGTTTTCTTTTTATATCATACTGTTTATAGTGAAAATATTCATGGACATAATTATTTTTTTAAAAAGATTGATCAAGACTTTTCTCCTTACTTCATAGTATTTAAACTTTCCTGTAAATTTTCAGGCTTAAAATTTGCGCACATTCGGCTCCCAGGAGATCTTTTGTAAGCTTGGGGAATATTTTGATTTCAGAACTGCAAATATATTCACGTGAAAAGGGCTCCCACTCGGTTCATTTTATGAATACCACTTTTTTTCAAAGTAAAATCGTCTTTTTAGATTCCTCTTTCAAGAAACTTTTGCTAGACTTTTTTTTTTTTACATATTTTGTTTTTGTTGTAAAAATGCTTTTCCAAAATCATATTTATTTCAAATATTCTAAAAATTCCACTAGATTTTCTTTTTAAAAAATACTGGTATGAAAAAAATGGACCAGTGGGAGTTGAATATTGGCTTAACCATTTAATGAAATAAAATTAACAAGAAGGTAATGATTAAAAAGTACTTTTAAGGAAGAATTTAATATGCATTGACCGGGAAATGGCAGCACATACAATCACCTTATCGAGTTCACGGCTGAAATTCCAGAAATACCGTATTTACTCGTGTATAGGGCGCACGCGTGTATAAGACGCACCCCTACTTTACAAGTGAAAATGGCGATTTCTTAAAATCCCGTATATAAGGCGCACCATAAATTTGATACGCTAATGAAGAATGACTAAATGAATTTCAGTAAAAAAAAGTCGAAACAAGAAAACAAGACGAAAATGCATTTTTAGACTTCGAGTTTTAAGAGAATGACGGGAAATAGGAATGAGTGACGGTAAAGAGAATTGCTAATTAGCATTTAGATAATGTCACTAGCTCTGTTGTATAAAAAACTGCAAGAAGCGAAATAAATATGCAATAATACTTCAATTAAGTAACATTTTCCGAGTTTTAATATCTTCTTTGAATAATTTCTTGTTTCACATGTATATCTAAAGATAAAAAACAAACGATTATAAATGCACAAATAAAGTAAGAAAAGGTAGCAAACAGCCGTTTCGAATCTACTATGGAGATTCTTCATCAGTGCAAAACTCAGCGAGCTAGAAAAAGCAAAACTGAGCAAAGAGACAGAGAGATGCAGGCTTATATACCCGCTACGGAAACGATAATGATGTGTCTACATCATTAAAAATTCTCACTCCTTAGTCAATGACTTATCAAGTACGCCTTATTTTCCTAGCATTTGGAAATCTTTATTTACTTTACTTTTTTTTTTCCTCGCTTTTTAGTTTTCATTTTGTTTATTCACCGGTAGATGTCGCTACTTGTCCAGCCAGTTGTTAGGCTGCTCTCTTCTCATTGGTTGCTTTTCTTTAGGCGGAATCGTTTCCGTAGCGGGTATATAAGCCTGCATCTCTCTGTCTCTTTGCTCAGTTTTGCTTTTTCTAGCTCGCTGAGTTTTGCACTGATGAAGAATCTCCATAGTAGATTCGAAACGGCTGTTTGCTACCTTTTCTTACTTTATTTGTGCATTTATAATCGTTGGTTTTTTATCTTTAAAACATTTTTGCACAAAGGCTTTATTTGCTATTTTAATCACATGTATATCGTTCGACTGCATCCAACAGTAAAAAAATATTCCGTGTATAAGGCGCACCTAGGTGTTTTGCCCTAATTATTTGGAAAAAAGGTGCGCCTTATACACGAGTAATTACGGTAGTTAAAACTCGATTTACATATTAAAACGCAATTAGTTCGTCAAGTCATATCTTAGTGGGAAAACATCTGAAAAACCGATTTTTGCGGTTGACTCGTAGGTTTGCCATTGTGTTTTTCTGTTCCCAGTCTTCCATGTTTTCATGCATTTGAGTGTCGGAAAACAAAATGGCAAAACTACGAATCAATTCTAAAAGCGAATTTTCAGGCGTTTTCCGCCAAGATATGACTCTGCAGGCCGATTGCGTTTTAATATGCGAATCGAGTTTTAACTAATTCTAAAAATTCAGTGAAGAACTCAATGAGGGGATGGTCTGTGCTTCCCAGTTTAATATCATAATTTAAAAAAATTGTTAGGGGTTATTTGGATCTAATTCAAAAATGAGCCCAATTAACAATATTTTTAGGTTATTAAAACGGCTAATCTTTAGTTGTTAAGTGATTTTCTTTTTACCTAATGTTGCTGTTATTTTCATTATGAGTGAATATAAAATTAATTTTCTTGTACCTTGTGAGTAACTGCAATATGTAAAAATATGACGGAAGATATCATCAGATACTTCGCGATTTTAACACGAAATAACACATTCACTACTAAAGAGAGACATGAAAAGCTTAAACATTGTAATCACCTCAGATGGTAGTTAGAGGAACAAAATGTTCGAATATTTTGATTAATAATATCAATATTCTCAACAGATAGTCTCAGGAGAACTGATTTGAAGCTTTTTTGCTTGTTTGTTTTGGATTGAAGTAGCACCTCCAACGTCCAAGTAATCCAATCTTATAATATATTTGATTTTATTATTATCACTATCATTTATTTATTTGGATGGAAGATTTTAACAGATAGTAATAATCTGTAATTGAGTATGTGTGCGTGTGTATGTTTATGAGGCGCTGCTAAATATTTTAACACGCGTCATAGTATCTTACAGTTTTAATGAAATTGAAATTTTTCAATTTTAAGATTTTCTCAAAATTCTGATTATTAAATATACGAAAATGAAAATCAAAAACATTTTCATATGAAGTTGATTTACTTACTTGAGTTAAGTGTAGAAAAGCTACACATCTCTTTAGAAATTTGCAGAATCTTTTAGCTGAGGCCATTTTTATTTGAAGTAATTTTTCTGGCATATTATCCAGAGAACATTGTACCCACAGACTCCAGCAAGTTCCTATATTATGAATATTTCTCAGTAATCTACAATAAAATATTACAAAAAATGGATTATGTTTTCTCATAATATTACATTTTAATATTTTCTTGCCATACTACACAAAAAATATTTAAATGGCATTGTTGCTGAACATAATTAACAATTGCGCATTCAAATAACAACCAATATCTATATTATAAAGCAAAAACATTTCCATTTACTTAAATCAAAAAGTAAAAATAACAGAAAAAATAAAAATAATGATATTTTAAAGCTTTACAATTGCAGCAAAGGAACAAAACATAAATAAATCCAATTTACCACAGCCTAAATCTTACCAAAGGACTTTTGTTTAGTAACCCATAAAATGTGTTTCATTTGGATGTTGTCATTATACAATTAACAAATAATCGTGATTTTTGTGCCACATACGTTTGCGTGATATATACATATAGATATTTTGATTAATTAATGAAATACGAAAAAATGCCACGGGTACAATATTTAGCGATTTATTATCTGCATAAAAAGTAGCATAAAAATACTGCTAGCATAAAAATACTGAGTTCTTGATTTATCAGCAAAGATGTCATATATGCACCACATTGGCACGTTATTTTTCTGACGCCAATTCGGTGAAAACTTCGTTTTCAAATACTAGTTACATACATATTTTTTAACTAATTTCTATTATTTTAAAAAGTGAATAATAATTAAAAAATTTAGTTAATAATTATAGAATAAAAGAATTTATATCATTTAAAAAAAAGAAAACAAAAGCAAACAAACTGCTTATTAATAAATAAATAACAATAGCCGGCTTACCATGTGAGGCACATATAATTGCCATTTTGTTGCAATCGCGCAAATGTGGTGCGTATATGACATCTGTGTAAATTTCTCTTGCAGAATGTTCTAAGTTGGCAAAAAATTGAGCATTTAAAATAAATTATGAACAAAAGTAATATGATTTAATGCTTTGTATACATTCAAGGGAGACCAAACTGTTCGCCAAGGGCGGCTATAGTATTCTATATTTCGCGAACGAATGAACCAAACATAACAAAAATCTATACAGCGAAATCCGGATGCCTCACGAATACACCCACTTAATTTCAAGTTAATCGGGTGCTTTTTATGACAGTTATCGCGGTACAGACAGACAGACGGAAACCAAAAAATTCCATGTCTCCAAAATAAGCCTTTACTGACGTTTCGGCAACTAGTAAATCTGCAGATCAAGAGCCTCAACGTCAGCTTTTCACTTCTTTTTTTTAAAACACACTTAGCATATTCAACTTCTTGGAAACTGTAATTTAAAATTTTCGAATTACGTAATTATTTATAAGAATAAAATAAGAATAAGAAATTTGAAGCCATCAAAAGCCGTTAAATTAAAGATTTGGTTATGTTAGGATAGTCTGAATTTTTCATGATCTATTATTTTTGTTTTTTTATTATACCACAGTAGATTTCTTCAGGGGGGCTCCGCCCCCCTGAACCCCCCGTAGTCTCATTAAATTTAAATTTCTAACTTTCTATCAATCTGCTAATGGTTATCGTATATCTTGTATTTTTTTTCTTCATTTTGATTTATAATTATAAGTGACAGTTTTAATAAGCATTTTTCATTATCCTCATACTTCTAGATACCTGCCCACCAAAAACACCTAAATCTGATGTATCAGGAACTTTTGAAAGTGTAAACTCAGTAATCTAGGGTTTTACAATTTTGTTTACGAAAAAAAGAAGTTTTGATTTCATTTTGTGGCAGTTATCGGGGACTGATAGATAGACAGAAGAACAGACTGAGAGATGGAAAACAATAAATTTTGCGTCGCCAAAATAAGTTTTCGCCGAAGTTTCGGCAATGACGTCATTATTCATGAGTTATTGCTGTCCATGTTTCTTGTATTTTTAACGACAACTATAAAATACCTGTTTTATTTCAATTATGACGTCAAATTTTATCAATTGAAATATTTTTTAAAAATACAATTATTTTTTATTTCTTTTACTTCTAATTATGCCCCCATTTTTGTCAGAAAAATTCTTATTAACGAAACAAATTTCCGTGTTTAATATTTAACAAAGTACTATTTTTATTTTTATTTTAATTCTGACGTCATATTTATTTTTTCTTAGTTTAATTTTTCGAATGGAAATTGCTCAATTGAAACTTATTGCCGTTAAAAAATTATTCCAGATTTTTTTTTTTTTTTTTGGCAACGATAAAGGAAATTGGTTAGATTTTATCTAAAAAATCGCTCTTGATTCTGTATGAAAAAGAAGGAAATTTTGAATTATTAAGGAAAATATTTGAATAAAATTAATAAAACATAGCCTATATTCTTTTCAGGGCTATGTTATATTTATCCGCAAAGATACAAAGACATTAATTCATCAGTTTTGACGTTGACTTCATTTAAATTTTCATATTTGCTTTCAAATTTATAGCATTAAAATATAATAAGGATTAGGATGAATGCTTGCTTAGCAACCATTAAGAGAAAATAAAGAAAATGAAATAAATACATTTTAAATAAGTAAATCTCTAAAACAAATTAGTTTATATTATTGGAACACATTTATAAAAAAATCTCCAAAACTTACAGTAATAACTTTAAAAATCTGAGAAATGCATAGACAAAATTTCAAAACAATATGAATAATTTAACTGGTAAATTTCAGTGTCCATTTATCATTGAATTCCATTAATGAAATGTGTCATTTTCTCTCAAGGAAAAAAAAATTGAAAATCATTGGATTTGCCACAGAAAAGCATTATTGCGCAAAATAAAATGTTCTATATTTTACGAACAAATGAATCAAATCTAACAAAAAACTATACAGCTTAATCCCAGTGCCTCACTAACATACCCTTTTAATTTCAAGTCAATCGGATGATTTTGCGTTAGTTATCGCGGAACAGACAGACTGACAGACTGACTGACAGACAGACAGAAACCAAAACATTTCGTGTCTCCAAAGTAAGCCTTCACTGACGTTTCGGCAATTAATTCCTTTGTACTAGTACCCCTTTAAACAAACATATTTTCCTCTCACACCTTTCTTATTAGAACGCTAGATATTTCGGACATTTCTTGTAGTCTCGACGAGTTCGAATTAACGAGAATCGGCTGTATATATTTTAATGAATATAAACAATGCATGGACAATAATTGGAAATTAATACAGAATAACAATTCTGAAAAAAAAGCATTAAAAATAAAATAAAGAATTACCTTTCGGAAATTTCGTAATTTACAGACGGTATCAAGACATCTAAGAGAGTCTAAAAAAAGATTTTAAAAGTAGAAATTTAAAAAATATAATTGGAAATAATTTACAATACTAACATGCATAATAATTTACAGATTTCCTTTATTTTTTCTAAAATTTTCTTTTCTGTATATACAAATGATAACAGGGTCATGGGGCAAAGAACCAATGTTCATGGTACAATTACGTTTTATGATGTGAACGTCTGGGTTGGTCAAAACTAAACTACCATTGCGAATTCCCTCCAACAGACAGAGAGAAAATCTGTTGGGAGGAAGGCTCCATTATTATTATGCAACCCTGATTGTTTTTTATGTAATGTTTTTACATAAAAATAATGAGGGTTGCATAATGAACAATGATGGTAACATAATGAAAGAATAATAAAAAATAATAATAAAGCCAAAATGAAAAGTTGACAGCTTTGAATAAGCGATCGGAGATGAAGCCCAGGCTCAATGTCTCGTAAATACTAGGTTTTACTCGTAAATGCTATCATTTACTAATCAGTAGAGGAAAGGTACAGCTTAATGCAACAATGTTAAAACTTAGATTGCATAACGAAACGGAGAAAAACTCAAAAAATCCCTATCTGGTTTTGGCGAGTTATTTTCTTGGTACTGATGTTAAAGTGGTGTTATACACTTCTAAACTTAGACAAAGGTTATGATAAAAATATTATTTCTTCAATTTTATTTTTTAATCATGATTTTAATTGCTATTTTATAGAAATGTACAATGGAAGTACGTTATAATATTTTTAATATTAGAATATTATTAATTATAATGCATTCTCTTCAAATATTAATGACATAATCCTAAACCAAACCAGACACTGGATTTTGGCGATTTTAGTGACAAGCACTCTCGAGCGAACTGAATTTTCAGAAACCTAAAAATTCTCCCCAATCGAAACGCGGAATATTCGGCAGACAATTAAGGACGTGAACAGTTCCATGACTGGGACGTGAAATGATTCCTAAACGCTGCGCGCTTATTAAAACGAAACAACAACAACAAAAAAAAATCACTGGGCACAAGAAACTCGCTATGTGGCAATCTCTAAAGAGCACAAAACTCGTCAATTCCGCAGTCACTACCGTACGTATGAGCGCTGCGCGTCCATTTAAACCAGAAAAAAACATCATTGGATGTACGAAACTCGCTGTGAAGAAATCTCTAAAGTGCACGAAACTCGCTGTGCAGCAATCTCTAAAGTGCACAAAACTCGTCAATGGGGCAGTCACTTACGTACGTATGAGCGCTGCGCGCCCATTTAAACCAAACAAAAAACATCACTGGATGTACGAAACTCGCTGTGCAGCAATCTCTAAAGTGCAAGAAACTCGCTGTGCAGCAATCTTTAAAGTGCACGAAACTCGCTATGTAGCAATCTCTAAAGTACACAAAACTCGTCAACGCCGCAGTCACTAACGTACGTATGAGCGCTGCGCGCCCATTTAAATCAAAAAGAAAAATCACTGTATGTACGAAATTCGCTGTGCGGCAATCTCTAAAGTGTATGAAATTCGTCAGTGCCGCGGTCAACGCGATTAAGAGCACTGCGTACCCATTTAAACAACAACAAAAAATATTACTGGATGCACGCAACTTGTTGTGCCACAACGAAACTCATCAAAGCTGTTGTCTCTAATGACGCTAAAACCCAAAGAAACACCTCTGGATACACGAAAGTCGCATTGAAGAAATTTCTAAAATGGACAAAACTGGTTAATGCCGCGGTTACTAACGATGGAATCAAACTATTAAAATATGCACAAGTTTGTTCAAAAATACGCAATAAAATTTTGAAATGTTTTTCTAATATTTAAAATTATCAATATTATGCTAATTTTTAAATAAGGAAAAAAAGTATTTCTGATATAGGAAAAGCACTACCGTATTAACATTTCACATTATAATATTAAGAGTAATAAAATTATGAGAAAAATAAAATACAAGTTGAATGTAGATTCTGCCATTGCAGAATTAAGTTTCGCCTCCGATTAGAAAAAAAAAAAAAAAAAAAATCAATAGAGGTTTTTTAGAAGGGCGATCCCGTTTAGATTGCAATGAATTAACTTTATTTTTCTTGTGTTTATCAATATAATAGCAAACAGAACGGCGTGAAATGCCCAATTGAATAGCAATTTCTCTCTGAGACATTGGAATTGCGGAATAATAAAGAGACACAATTTGACGTGCTACTTCTTCATTGACTAGATTCATCAAAAACGGATTTTTTCTTTAGTTTAAACGCTTTTTTATAGACTCTGGGAAAAAGGAAATGCATTTTAACAATAAAACGAGTGGAATCCCGTCGAATTCGACGAATGAAATGTTTAAAAGACCCGATCGATTTTGCTTAAAAAAAAGCAAAAGTAATTACATTATTGAATCAATATATAATAAATATATTTCCAAACTTAATGTCAAGTTTTGCAGTTACAATTTTGCATGCAAATATTTGCACATCTTCAGTTAAAATTGTAATCTGAGTGCCGGCGAAATCCATAAATTTTATTTTATATGCACTACAGAAAAATAGATTTATTTTTTTTAAAAAAAACTAATTTCGTTTTTATTATGACATTATTTTCACTAACTGAAGTCATCTGAATGTAAAATATCAATCTCAGTGTCCATAATGAAAAGAAATATTGAAATGTAATATCATTATGAGTAAAAATGCGATGTTTTAAATAGTGACGTCATTTCCTCTTGAAATGTTTTTTTAAAAGTTACTGTTATTAGTAATATAAAAAAGGCGTCCGTAATAATATTGTAAGTTCATTTTATCTGGTTGCTGAATGACACCATTTTCCTCATTTGAAATTTCTCTTATTTTGATTTAGACATTAATTTTTATCATAAATTATTTTCTGTTATTTTATTTACATTATTAATATTATTTCTGAGTAAATACATTTTTTTTACCTCAATTAGTGCATAATTATATGCAATCATTTTATTGTGGTTAAATTTTACGAAAACAATTAACTTTTTTTCTTTTAAATGCGAGGATATGTTCACTGATGAAATAAAGTTTCTGACTTGTGGAAAGTAATAATGGAAAATAAATTTTTATTATCGAGAGAAAAGCTAAACTAAGTTGCCACCGTTTTGAAGAAATATCGTAAAAAAAGCATTTAAAATTAAAAATAAAATATAAAAATGGAAATAAATTAAAAAATAGCTAAAATGGGCACAACCACAAATAAATAGCTTTCATTTAAAAAAATAATTATCAAAATCGGTTCAGTAGAAAATTCAGGGCTGATGACACGACATTTTTAGCTTGTCTGAAAGAAATAGCATCGGATGCTAATAAATGCACAATACAATGTAAACACAGAGAAAAGTAACGAAACGAACATCAATACCAAGAAAACAACTCGTCAAAACCGGATAGGGATTTTTTGATTTTTCCCCGTTTCGTTATGCAGTCTAAGTTTTAACATTGTTGCATGAAGCTGTCCCTATCCGCTACTTTACTAATCTTAGTTGGCAACAATCCGAAATAAACTTTTAAATGCTTCCATTTCGGGCTTTTACCAAACCATTTCGGTAAATGTGTGTAAATGATAAAGTGATGTTTGTGCATAACCTCAAGTAAACATCGAGCCTTATGATTGGCCAAATAATGTAGCTTTGTTTTTGCTTCCATGGCAAAATTATGCTAGTAAAACGTAGTTGTATTCGGCAATATAAAATCATTTATGTAGTTAATTGAAAAGCAAAATCGACATTTACAGTGGGCAATACTATCATAAAAATATCATACCTCCTAGGGATAGCAGGTGGTGGACTCAAAAGTCTTGTGAACCATTGTTTTAAATAGTACTATACATTGTTCTAAATATTATTTTTCTATGAAACATAGGAAAGTAATATTGTTTTAAACTCCAAAATTTGAAACAATAACATATGGAAATAAGTAAACATTGAGAAATGACACTTAAGCTGCTAATTCTGTTTTATGTTTTTTGTTACCTTAAAAGCAAATGATTTATACCAATAAAATTAACTTTAATAGATTGAGTTTGTGCTTACCCTGTATAGAATAGAATCACAAAATGCTACAACATCTAAGAATACACCCAGAGTCCTAAGAGACATCAAATGCTCCGGAAATCCTTGCCAAAAGTGTAGCAGAAATAACCTAATCTAAGAAGATACAAAATAGATGAAACAACATATACACTGTTAAAAATTTTGCTCTAGTTTGAACAAAATTTTGGTGATAAGTAGCTGCCACCATAAGATGGTGTAATCTCGAACCAAAATTTGAAACTTCCTATTTCAACCTCGTTCCAAATATTAGATATATGTTTCAACAGGAGCTCCAAATATTGGTTCAAGATTTCACCATCTTAAAGTGGCAGCTATTCAGCACCAAAATTTAGTTCAAACTAGGACAAGATTTTTAACAGCGTAGTTTGAAACAACCTATGTCAACAAAATCAGTTAAAAGATTAGAAAATGATAATAAATCGCAAAAAGATTAATGAATTAATGGGGGAGAAAGCTTTTTCAAAATAATATATTTGTTAAATTTTAAAAGTATTGTCAAAATCAAAAAAAGCATATTTGTACAAAACTATGAGGTTTACGTTTAATCTAAACAGTTGGACAGTTAAAATTTAAGAGTGTTTATCTAAAAAAAAAAAAAAAAAAAAAAAAAAAACTATACAAATATATTGTTAAAATCTATTGAAACATTCGAAATTTGCATCTGATATTCTCACAACGCTCTCGACGCTTCCCGAAATATATTTTATAAAGCAAATCATATATAATATCAAATCATATATAAGACAAACATTTCGTAATGTTGACATATTATCGATGGTGGAAATGATGTAAGTAATCAATTTTGCTTTTATCGAAAACTAGTAGATCGAACCCGGGCTTCCCGGGCTACATAGCAAAGATAAAAACCATTTTTTTTAAATTGAAAACTTTAATGAATTTTCTGCATGTAATATGCGTTTTAGATTGCTAACTAACTCCAAAAAAGCATTTTAACCCTTAAACCCCTTGAAGGGGGTGGGATAAAATTTATCCCACTTAATTTTAATTTCAAAACGCCATATTCACGCCAATAATTTGAAATAACAGTTTTATTTTTCTCAAATACGTGAAGAAACGCTTTTAAATATTTTGAAACAAATTTGTTTTTAAATTCTTGTGTCAATCAATCATTTCAGCATTTTAAGAATTGAAGTGATTTTCCCTCAAAGGGTTAAGTGTCTTGCGGATTTTTTCATTCATGTTTTGTTCATAAAATAATACTGTGAAAAATATTGGTATGAAGATTTGTATTTGATACTTTGCATATTTTTTTATCTTATAAAATTCAAAAAATTTACATTAATCTCAATATTATATTAAATCAATCTTTGAATTAAAATATTACATAACGGTAAAACATGAATAAGCTAACGTGGTTAGGTTAAAGGGTTAAATGAAAAATATTAATTATGGAATCAAATAAAGCTATGAAGCTTTTCGAAAGTCGCATTTCCGTATTAGACGCATGCCAGAAGTTATTAGCAAAGATTTCGTTACGGCAGCAATTTTGTTTCTGGTCATTTCAGTGTTTCGAGCACGTAATTTAATTACATGTCTGTTAAATTTGTACATTTTATATTATTTTCTTATTTATAAAGCAAATTTTATATTTGCTATAGTATATTTGCCGGAAACAAATCCCGAACTCTTTATATTTTTCTAAGGACAAATAATCAATCGTAATCGAGTCTCACTCGGTAGAGATATATTTAAAAATAACTCGCAACTGATTTTTTTTAAACCACAGCCAATCAGTAAATTGAAATACAGTTTTCAAACAAATTCAAAGCATTTTTAAAGTATTTTTTTTTTCTTATTTGGTACTGTAAAATTTTAAGTTGTTTTATTACATGTTGAACTTGTAATTTTTAGTAATTTAACCTGCGTTTTAAACCATTCTTCTATTTTATTACTCATGCAACTTTAATTTTATAATGGGAAATTATCACGAACAATATTTATAGATTTATGAGTAAATTGTGTATCATTATTTCTTAATGGAGATACGCGCATAATAGAGATTTAAAAAAAAATGCTTGAAAATATAAGCTCGTAATAAATGAGTCAAATGAGATACAGTCTTCAATCAAATTGCATTTGAAAGTAGATTTCTTTTCCTATATGACGAAATAAAAATTAAAAATGTGCGACGTTTAGAAGATTAAAAAATTGCAGTAACAAAAATTTCAAAAAATCATTTTATCCTGAAATGTTGTCATTTGCAAAATAACATCAGTGCTACATACGGACACATTTGTTCGTAACAATATAGATTTTGCTCATATGAAAAATCGGTACTACTTGATTATCCCGTCGACCATTTTCGCCAAATTAAAAAAAAATGCCAAACTAATAGCCATGTTATGTATGTTGACATAATTTTTATTTTAAATAACGGGAAAACAAATAAATTAGTAAAACATGAATAAAAATACAAATAAAAAGTAGTATTAAAACTTTGATGACATTTTAAACACATGTATCGTGTTTAATATCATTCAATATGACATTCACAATAATCCATTATTGGCATATAATCGTATAATTTGGCGATAGTTTTTTGGTCGACGGGATAACCAAGTAGTACCGAAAAATCTTACGCGCATACTAAAATGTTAAAAGCAAAGAAATGACTGCACGTTCATCTTTTCGAAAAAATTTGCTTCAATGTTAACTCTATGACAAATTTAAAATTCGTTTTATAAATTAAAATGCACCACACATAAGTCCTCTCTATTTTTTCTTTTTACTTTATGGCTATTTTTCTTTATTTTGCACCATGGCCAACTATATCTGTAAGGCCCATTTATTTGAGATTACTGTATGAAGTTTCCCGCCAGAGGACTCTGGCGGGTTATAATATAAATAAACATGTTGAAATATACATAGAGTATATGTTTATATGTGTATATATGTTTATATACTATTTTTTGAAAAAGAATTTTGAATTTTTTAGTAGTTGGACGTAGAAAACTCCCCCATTTTGAACTTACGACAATACCTGATATAATTGGTAAATATGCGGATATAAAGTTGTTAATACAGGTATTAAAGAAATTTTATAGATAAAACACTTTGGTTTTTTTCTTATTCCATTTTGGACTCTGGTACTTTGCCCAAGTTACGCTGACCAATCGTGCAAACTCGGAACCAAAACAATGACCATGTGCTCAGAACAAAAATCAGCTCATAAAATGATAATTTGGGCAGGGTTTGTGACACGTGATCCAATGAAATGGCTCAGAGTTTGAAGCTGAATCCAGCTTCACTTTTTCGGCGGTTTTTAGCGAAATGCGCAGGCCGTTTTATCTAGTTGGTAATGCTTTGCACAGAAATGGAGTACTCAAGTTGCCACTTCCAGAAAAAATAAATTAAAAGCTACAAAAAAATTTATACCTCAAAAACTAATTAAGATACGGTTTTTAAACAGATTGCATTTAAAACTACATATTTTTCCCTACACAACGGTGTAAAGATTGAAAATGTACGATGTCTAGGAGTTAAAACATTTGCAGTAATATAAATTGCAAAAGGGAAATTTCATCAGAAAGTGTTGCCATTCGAAAAATGACGTATGCGTTACGCACAGATACGTTTGGCCTTTATAATATAGACTAGTACACCAAACCCGGGGTTCCCGGGTCACAGAGTAAAGGTGAAAAACTTTTTTTAAATTTAAAATTGGAAAGTCTAATAATGTTTTCCTACGTAATATGCTTTTTAAACTGCCAACTAATTCCAAACAGCAATTCTATGTGAAACATATTAATTATGTAATCATATAAAGCTTTGAAAATTATTGATACTTCACCATTAGATGCTGGATTGAAGTTATTAGCCAAAGATTTTGCCAAAGAATAAAATTGCATTCTTTCATTTTTTAAAACCAACTAAGAAAATATGACACACAGATATTCTTTAAAATGCATTTTTGTAAAAGTAGATGATGTATCTTTTGTAAAGTAAGCTTGTTACGAACTCAAAGTAATTAAATTGATGGATAAAAACGAAATAAAACCAACAACATTCACCGGGTTTTATAGCCGACGATATTTTGACATAAACGGGTTTTTAATTACTTATTTTTTTTCTGTTGCTATGAAAAAATGGCAACTAAAATATACAATGTTCTGTTATTTTCCATGGAGAAAAGAGGTAGATGGAGGTGCAGTATAAGATTAAAACGGTTTGACGTTATCCTTCCATTTTAAGTCTCTTATTCGGCCCAGACAAAACAATCACATGGAACAGAGACCGAATTCTTTAACATAATTTTTTCTCTAAATGAAAAAGATCTAATTATATTTTAGCATTTCACTGTATTATGAATTAAAACTGTATCGCTAAACCAAGCGGTTGCGTTTGATGCAATGCAGCGAATTTTAGTTTTATTACCTTATTATTTTTGTTATTATTATTTTTGTTACCTTTTTGGCGAAACATCCAGCTACCAAACTGCATCTTTATTCATTTTTTTTTTAAATCTCTATGGCTGTTTTCCGTTTATTTCCCTCATGAATGCGATCTCAAATTGCCACCATTAGAGAAATCGAACTAAAAACTACAAAAAAATTAATCCTTCTATAGTAAAAAAAAAACTAGCCTTAAAAGGAATGACTCCTGGAATGATGCTGATGTGGAAGATTTCCGGAACTAACGAATCCGGGTTGTCCACTCCTTCCATGAGTCGAATAGACCAATCAGGAAAGGGCTCCGTCTATGCATCGCCATATGGGTTACCATAAAGAGAGGAAAGGTTACCATCGCCAACAATTTGTCGCCAACTTGGCGATATATCGCCAAATTTGGCGACCAAAATTAGTTGTCAAAAGTGACGCCAACTTGGCGATAACTATAATATTTCGCCAAATTTTTAATTTCTTTACAACACCAGTCGTTTGATACATCATTTGAGAGGTTTGCAACTGCTTATTCATATAATGGATGTCTTATGTGTTATCCTCCATTCTGCTCCCCAGGGGGGACACATTTTTATTTTCTTTACAACACCAGTCGTGTTACACAAGATTTGAAAGGTCTGCAACTGCTTATTCATATTATGGCTGTCTTGTGTGTCACCCCCAAACTCTGCTCTCCCCAGGGGGGGGGGTCACATTTTTAATTTCTTTATAACACCAATTGTGTGACACATCATTTGAGAGGTCTGCAACTGCTTATTCATATTATGGATACCTTGTGTGTAACCCCCCTCCCTTTGCCCCCAGAGGGGGTGCATTTTGTTATTTCTTTACAACACCAATTGTGTGACACATCATTTGAAAGGTCTGCAACTGCTTATTCATACCATGGATTATTGGCGAGCGCAGCAAGCAGGGGTAGACAATAATTTGGAATCGCGAAGCGATTACGCGGCGGGTTGGCGAGTATAGCGAGCAGGGGGGCGGGGCCCCCCTAGTATTTAAAAAACAAATTGAGATACAGTTTACTAACAAATTGCATTTAAAAGTGCATTTTTTTCTCTATACGATGGTATAAAGGTTGAAAACGTGCTATGTTTGGATGTATAAAAATTTACAATAGCGAAAATTGCAAAAACAAAATTTCATCGGAAAGTGTTGCCATTCAAAGCATGACGTATGCGTTACGCACAGATACGTTTGGCCTTTATTAGATAGATTTATTCATAAAATTTCATTTTTTACACAGTTGAATAGGGGAAAAATTGAAAATGATGATTTATTTGAAAAGTATACTTTAATGTACTAAATTTTCATAGTTTGAACCTTTATTTTCTTACTTAAACTAGGGTGCTTTGCATCATGCAAACTACATTCGCCCTTTCTAGTTCAAATCTCTCAAGCTCTAAAAACACGCTTTTGATATAGTTACAGAGCCGACTACACAAAAACCTAAAGTATCCAGGCTTGTGCTGTGTGCTGAGTAGTAATAGGGAAATCTAATGATCCATGTCTGCCGGAAGTGAAGTGGTGCATAAGCCAAAAATTAATGTCATTAGTGATTTGCTCGTAGGTTTATCATTGTGTTTGTCTTACAATCAAAGATGTGAAATGATTGTAAGACAAACATTTCCATGATAAACCTACGAATAAACCACTAGTGGTATTAATTTTTGTCTTATGCACCAGTTCATTTTCAAAGGGCATGGATCATCAGGATACCCTTTTACCACTCTTCCACGAAATGAAGGGTTTTTTTTTCTTGTGCTCGATACCTTAGATTGTTGTGCTGTTTGCTCTTGGATTAATACGTTTTAAAAAGATTATCCGATTATGGTATATCAAATAGTATTATTGCGACCAGAGGCAACCATCTGTAATTCACTTCTGGGGTATAGTGTGAAATCTTTCGAAACGCTAAACTCAAAAATACATGCTTTTTAAATTTTAGGCATTATAATCTCAGAGATATCGTCGAAAATATAATGCAAAAATATGTCGTCCTCCCATCTATTTCCAAAGCTACTGGAATTGAAACTATGAAACAATTGGACGCAGTAGACCTTAATTTAAACCTTGCAGGAAATCTACAGGGATTACCCTAGGTTATATTGTTTTTGAAAGAATCTCATTTTTCCGTTATTCACAAATTTCGATTTGTGGGCATTCAATAAAGGTGTTGAGAGATATTGGAGGTACCTATCGTAGTATAAAACACACCCTAAGCATAAAAGAATTGCTGATATTTTTTTTAAAACAATTGTCTTTAATTATCTGAGTTATTTGAGTTAAACCCTTAAAGATACGGACGGTTTGGCTATACATAATAATTGGGGCAGCGTAATCTATGTACCATTGGCTTTTAAAGCTAATAGTCTAAGAGCTAGCAACGTTTTCGTCACCTGATTTTATCAAGGCTCATTCTTTAATATGTTTTTCCATTTTATGATAGAATACGTTTGCTAGCGGTCTGGCAGTCGGGAGACGTTGCGTTTACCTGTGGCAGAAGGGGTTGTGCAGGTCAAAAAGCTTCAAAATCACGTCATTTTATCAAGGCCCATTTTTTAATATGTTTTTCCCTTTTATGGTAGAATACGTTTGCAAGCGGTCTGGCAGTCGGGTGACGTTGCGTTTACCTGGGGCAGAAGGGGTTATGCAGGTCAAAAAACTTCAAAAATCCGCCATTTTATAAAGGCTCATTTTCTTATATGTTTTTATCAAGCTTAAAAATTACAAGATATTACTCTTTGGACAGCAGACAACCTATAATTATTTTATTAATTCGGTTGCAAAGTTAATGCCAGACGTTTTTAAATATAGCAACGAAAGTGCCTGTTCCAAGAGTGGCTTATAATTTAAATTTTATAAGACCTCTTTGCGTCATTATATCAAGCTTAAAAATTACAAGATATTACTCTTTGGATAGCAAACAACCTATAATTAATCTGCCAGATACAAATTCGGTTGCAAAGTTAGTGCCAGAGAGCTTTAAATATGGCAACGAAAGTGCCTGTTCCTGGAGTAGTTTATAATCTAAAAATTATAAGACCTCTTTACGTCATTTTATAAAGATTAAAAATTACAAGATATTACTCTTTGGATAGCATACAACCTATAATTAATTTGCCAGACACAAATTCGGTTGCATTCGGCGAATTCGGCAATTTTTTTTTTCAATATAAAGTTTACTTATAAAAAGCTCTGGTTTATCAAAATATAAGTTTCTTTTATTAAATATTAGGGTGGATGCCCCGGTTTTGGCCACACTGGAATTTATTAGTCCAGTATTTAAGCTGTGAGTTGATGTTAACAAATTATATGAATTCTTACACCTTAACCTTTCTCCGGGTGTAAAAATGTTCATCACATGCAAAGGCTTGTCGGTAAGACTTAAAAAAATGCAACTTTCGTCAATCAAGCACAAAGTATCACAAATTTACTCAATCAGGCTCTGAAAAAGTGTCGTTCAAAAAATCAGGTGCAGAAAAATAGTGAATCTAATCAATAAGACTCAGAAAAATCCAGAGTTGCAAATTCGGTTCAATGACGTAAAGAGGTCTTATAATTTGTTGAATTATAAACCGCTCTTGGAACACGCACTTTCGTTGCCATATTTAAAGCCGTCTAGCATTAACTTTACAACCGAGTTTGTGTCTGGCAAATTAATTATAGGTTGTCTTCTATATAAAGAGTAATATCTTGTAATTTTTAAGCTTGATAAAATGACGTAAAGAGGTCTTATAATTTTTAGATTATAAACTACTCCAGGAACAGGTACTTCTGTTGCCATATTTAAAGCCGTCTGACATTAACTTTGCAACCGAATTTGTGTCTAGCAAATTAATTATAGGTTGTCTGCTCACCAAAGAGTAATATCTTGTAATTTTTAAGCTTGATAAAATGATGTAATAAGGTCTTATAATTTTTAAATTATAAACCACTGTAGGAACAGGCACTTTCGTTTCCATATTTAATTTTTAAGCTTGATAAAATGACGTAAAGAGGTCTTATAATTTTTAAATTATAAACCACTCTTGGAACAGGCACTTTCGTTGCCATATTTAAAGCCGTCTGGCATTAACTTTGCAAACGAATTTGTGTCTAGCAAATTAATTATATGTTGTCTGCTGTCCAAAGAGTAATATCTTGTAATTTTTAAGCTTGATAAAAACATATAAGAAAATGAGCCTTTATAAAATGTCGGATTTTTGAAGCTTTTTGACCTGCACAACCCCTTCTGCCACAGGTAAACGCAACGTCTCCCGACTGCCAGATCGCTTGCAAACGTATTCTATCATAAAAGGAAAAAACATATTAAAAAATGAGCCTTGATAAAATGACCTGATTTTTGACGTTGCTAGCTCTTAGACTATAATATAACAACATTTAATGGTACATTTGTGTAATGTAACACCTCATAGCAATATAAAAACAATAAACATCAAATTGTTAGAAGGAGACTAATTTAATGAGAATTAACCACATAAATACTATTATATGCGCGACTAGCTTGCATTGAGTGGCCTTTCAATACGTCGCCTATTTTTTTAAGTTAATTAAAAACATATCTGGAAAATGTGGCACGGATAAAGGCGGCGTTGCAATTTGAGACCGCTTAACCAAGCGAGCTTAGCACAATACCAATTTTAAATTTTGAACAAGTGTTTTCTTTCATCTACACTGTAAAAAGAAAATATTATTACTACGCTGAATTTAATTTCATGAAATGCTAAGTTTAATCATGCGCTATTTTTATTTGCAGTACCGAACTATGTTCATCACATAAACGAATTAGGATAAATTAAAAAAAAATGGTTTCAGAATAACAATATTTGCTATAATTTAGGCTTTATATCTCTTTGAACTTTTATGGTATGACCATTTATACTTTTCTAGTATATACAGCTATATCGAACCCTACGTTATATAATTTTTTATAATGTCTTAGTATTATTTTAGCAACGATTTTTTTAATAATACAATTATTAATTTGAATATTTATTGAACGGAACTCTTGAAAGTGAGTGGGTGGTTTTCAAATGTATTGCCGTATTATGTGAAACAAAATTTGAAAAAATAGTTTGGTTTAAATATAAAAATTTACTCAGGTATGAGTTGTTTATAGTTTACAACATTCTAAGCAGTAGATTATTTGCGAGTTTTTTTACAGTAAAACCTCTAAATAACGGACACCTCGGGAACGCAGAAGTTGTCCGTTATTCGGAGGTGTCCGCTATATTAGGAAAAGCTCAGAGATAGAAAACTTGCTAATGAATGCTTAATGTTTCATTAATTGACTTTTATATTCCTAAAACCTCTATTATATGATTAATCATAAATAAAAATTATTTTTTAAGCAATAAAACTTAAATAAAATTGTGTGCACCTGTATATACTGTTTATTACATTCTTAAGAAAAAAATCTGTTACAAAAGTTTACTTTTGCTTGCAATTACATATACTAATTTGTTTTCCAATGTGACGTTATTGGACTCTATAGAATTAAGGGCAGCGAGGAGGGATTGCACTTTTTGTCTATTAAAAGTATAAAATATTCCGAGGGGACATTTCAATGCTGAAGGAAATGTCCCTCCCGAGCAACCCTGAATTTACACTAAATGTAAGGGGGGGGGGGATAGATTTCCCTTAGCCCACCCTCTACATTTATTTGTGATCACAAAATTTGTGACATATTGCTATGATAAATTCAGAGGCATTTTTACTCTTTTTTCGTTTTTTTTTTTTTTTTTTTTTTTTTTCTAGGTAAAAATTCCTTTTCATGCTTTATCGCAGAAAATAGTGTCCGCTATTCGGAATGTCCGTTATTCAGAGGTTAAACATACAAAAATGTAGGTTTTGGGAGTGGGGATTCGAAAAATGTCCGTTAAATAGAGGTGTCCGCTATTCGGGAGTGTCCGTTATGGAGGTTTTACTGTATTTGTATTTCAGAAATTTCAAGAAATGTCTTGCCCAGTCACTATTTTTCTTGTAAGTGTGACCTCTATAAAACATTCTGATTTTTTTTTTTTTGTATCAATAATTAATTAAAAATTTGCTTAAGGTTCTTTCATACGTATTAATAAATCAAAAATTTATTAGTATTTATTTATTTCATAAATTTAAAGCATTTTAATAGTTGTTTATGCCATGAGTGTTACTTTGCTTCTTAAATAAAGAGTATAAATTCTGATTAAAAACAAATTTAACTAAAAATTAATTATTTTCATTGCAGTTATAATAAAGAATTAGAAAGCTCTAATGGACAGAACAATTAATTTAAGTGAAGTAACAAATTCATTAATAAAATTCTAATTCTTAGTTACAGTAACGTTCATGAAAAGTGGTAACACTCATGACAAGCGATAAGACTCATCTTGCAGCAAACAGCTTTTTTGTAACAACTAGGGGGGCCCCGCCCCCCTGCTCGCTATGCTCGCCAACCCCCCCCCCCCCGCGTAATCGCTTCGCGATTCCAAATTATTGTCTACCCCTGCTTGCTGCGCTCGCCAATAATCCATGGTATGAATAAGCAGTTGCAGACCTTTTAAATGATGTGTAACACAATTGGTGTTGTAAAGAAATTACAAAATGCGCCCCCTCTGAGGGCAGAGGGGGGGGGTTACACACAAGGTATCCATAATATGAATAAGCAGTTGCAGACCTCTCAAATGATGTGTCACACACTTGGTGTTGTAAAGAAATTAAAAATGTGCCCCCCTGGGGGGGGCAGAGTGGGGGATGACACACAACACATCCATAATATGAATAAGCAGTTGCAGACCTTTCAAATGATGTGTCACGCAACTGGTGTTGTAAAGAAATTAAAAATGTGACCACCCCCCCCCCTCGGGAGAGCATAGTGTGGGGGTGACACACAACACATCCATAATATGAATAAGCAGTTGCAGACCTTTCAAATTTTGTGTAACACGACTGGTGTTGTAAAGAAAATAAAAATGTGTCTCCTCTGGGGAGCAGAATGGGGGATAACACACAAGACATCCATTATATGAATAAGCAGTTGCAAACCTCTCAAATGATGTATCAAACGGCTGGTGTTGTAAAGAAATTAAAAATTTGGCGAAATATTACAGTTATCGCCAAGTTGGCGTCACTTTCGACAGCTAATTTTGGTCGCCAAATTTGGCGATATATCGCCAAGTTGGCGACAAACTTGGTGATTGTTGGCGATGGTAACCTTTCCTCTCTTTATGATAACCCATATGGCGATGCATAGACGGGGCCCTTTCCTGATTGGTCTATTGGACTCATGGAAGGAGTGGACAACCCGGATTCGTTAGTTCCGGAAATCTTCCACATCAGCATCATTCCAGGAGTCATTCCTTTTAAGGCTAGTTTTTTTTTACTATAGAAGGATATATACAGGGTGATTCAGCTCGTCGGTGACAAACTTTAAGGATCGATAGAGCATACCTAGACGAACATTTTTGAATAGGGAATGTAGGGTCCCTGACGCGATGGTAAGGCGCTAGGCGCTTTCGAAAATTTGGGTGCCGAAATTCGAAACGTCATAAAAACTAGGGAAATGGTTAGATTTTCTTGCTTGTTGCGTCGAAATGATTCTGTTTGTTTAGACTTTCTTCAGTACCAATTTGATAAGCGTATCTCTTAAAACATGGATAGGGGGCGCTGCAGACTTTGGAGGGCTAGACAACAACTTTAAGCCCGTTATTTTGATAATTTAACACATGCTCGCCAAAGTTTATACTCTAACTTAAAGTTTGAACCCAAAAGTAGAGCCCTGCAAAAAGCGTAAGAGCCGGAATAAAATGTCAAAGTACAGGGTGGTCGAAACTCGAAGGCTCCTAAGAGATAAACAAACAGATATCTTGACTTATGGCATGCATTTTCATGATTCTGTTTGCTGGGGCTCTCTGAAACTCAGTTGAACGGTACAAAAAGAAACATCGATAGGGGGCGCTTTGGGCAAAAAACATAATTCGTTGACATTTCGGACGCTAACTGGAAACGGGGCGCTACGATCAGTTAGTAATAATGAAAACACATTTTCTACCTCTGCTCAACACTTCTGAATAAATTTAGACCAAAAACATCAATGATACTGAAAATTTATTTACAAAAAATAACACTACAGAAGATGCTCGAAATTTCGACCTTGGGCCATGATGCAGGCTTCGCACCTCCGTCGCATTGAGGAGTGTGTGTTTCCAACAATGCCAGGAGTATCTCTGATCTGCCCTGCAGCTGCCACAATGCGCGCCACAAGTTCTTCAGCACTGCTGACAGGTGTATGGTATATCTCGGCCTTCAGGTAACCCCAAAGGAAGAAATCCAAGCAGGTGAGGTCTGGTGATCGGGCAGGCCAGTGAACTGGACCCCCACGCCCGATCCACCGCTGGCCATACCTTGCGTTTAGATGGAGACGCACGTCGTTCGTGTAATGGGCCGGAGCTCCATCGTGCTGGAACCACATCTGGCGACGCGAACCTTCGGGTACGTGCGCCTCCTCCAGAAGCTGCGGCAGCACTTGATCCAGGAAAATCAGGTAATTTCCACCTGTCAGCCGTTCAGGTAACAAATAAGGGCCAATGAGGCAATCCCCCAGAATGCCGGCCCACACATTTACTGAGAAACGCTCCTGGGCTGCTCGGCTTCTGGTTTCATGTGGATTTTCATCACACCACACATGACTGTTGTGGGCGTTCCACATTCCCTCCCGGCTGAAGGTGGACTCGTCCGTAAACAAAATGCTGTTTACAAAACGGGGATCCCTGGATCTCATCGCCAAGTACCATCTTGAGAATTCCACTCGAGGGCCAAAATCCTGCTCTCTGAGCAACTGCACCCGCTGGATGTGGTAGGGGTGCAGATTCCGGGAACGTAAGATGCGCCACGCAGTTGCTTGCGAAATGCCAACATGTCTGGCGATATCTCTCGTGCTAAGACCTGGGTTGTCCTCAACCAGGTTAAGCACAGCCTCTTCGTTGTCGGGGATGCTCACTGATCGCTCCCGTTCAGGCCTGCCTCCGTCGAAAGATCCCGTTGTGGACAACCTCTGGTGTACTCGAGCGAAGAAGGCATGGCAGGGGATTTGCCTGTTGGGGTAACGCTCGGCGTACAACCGCTGAGCGGCTCGTCCATTACAACCAGCAGCGCCATACGCCAAATGCATGTCAGCCAATTCAGAGTTTGTGTACCGTTCCATCCTACTACCAATCTTCAGACAAGTAACCCGAAGCTTAAGTAGGTACCGCACGTTCAAAAGACGTGTCTGCGCATACAACTACGTCATCTCGCGTTGTCGTCTACGCATTACGTATCTTTTGCATATCGATATGGTACGATATCTTTTGCATAAATCAGCAAAAAGCACCTTATGTAAATTTTATTGCGCGCATTGTGCATGACTGAAACCAGCTATGTTTGTTAAAAAAAAAAAACAAACTGCAGTTTTAATAGCTTCTTATGATAAGTAAATTACTCTCTTGTTTTGTTTCTAACTGATCGTAGCGCCCCGTTTCCAGTTAGCGTCCGAAATGTCAACGAATTATGTTTTTTGCCCAAAGCGCCCCCTATCGATGTTTCTTTTTGTACCGTTCAACTGAGTTTCAGAGAGCCCCAGCAAACAGAATCATGAAAATGCATGCCATAAGTCAAGATATCTGTTTGTTTATCTCTTAGGAGCCTTCGAGTTTCGACCACCCTGTACTTTGACATTTTATTCCGGCTCTTACGCTTTTTGCAGGGCTCTACTTTTGGGTTCAAACTTTAAGTTAGAGTATAAACTTTGGCGAGCATGTGTTAAATTATCAAAATAACGGGCTTAAAGTTGTTGTCTAGCTCTCCAAAGTCTGCAGCGCCCCCTATCCATGTTTTAAGAGATACGCTTATCAAATTGGTACTGAAGAAAGTCTAAACAAACAGAATCATTTCGACGCAACAAGCAAGAAAATCTAACCATTTCCCTAGTTTTTATGACGTTTCGAATTTCGGCACCCAAATTTTCGAAAGCGCCTAGCGCCTTACCATCGCGTCAGGGACCCTACATTCCCTATTCAAAAATGTTCGTCTAGGTGTGCTCTATCGATCCTTAAAGTTTGTCACCGACGAGCTGAATCACCCTGTATATAAAAAGATTTTTTAAAGTTTAAACTATGATTTGTGTAAAATAGATAGTCCTTTCAAAATTATTTATTAAGAATTAAAATTTGAATCTTAAATAGCACTTACAAAACACGTGTGCAGACATAAAAATCCTGTTACAATTTTTAAATAATTATAAATATATATAATATGACAAAAAATATCCCTGAATCATGAATCTATTATAATCATAACTTAAATCTTACACATGATTTATAGTTTTAGAATTACTTAACTTCTTTTCTCATGAGTGTTACTTTTTTCAAGTAACACTCATGTAAGGTAACACTCATGTACGGTAACACTCATGACATTTATTAAGGAATTCTTCACTAAAATAAATTCTAACTGTTTTATTGAAATTTTAGTTGGGCCTATTGATTCCTGAACAAAAAATACAGCATTCCCTAACTTAACATTTTTATACATTAAAAAATAATAATAAATAAATGGGTAACACTCCTGTAAGAAAATAAAAATACTCACCATATTGAAATGAACATTCTAATAAATAGCAATTATAAAACAAAATTATCACGTTCTAAATAAGCGCACTGTAAAGAAGAAACAACATCGTTTTCTCACTACCGTTGCCAACTGCAGTATACAAATATTTTGAAAACAAATAATATTAACTTCCCTAAACACTCATGTTCAGCATATGCGGACACAAAATACATTTAAATTTTTAACTCTTAAAAACTAATTTTAAACATATAAACTATCTATTTGTTTAATTAACACAGGATATTTTACTTTTAATCCATATATAAAAATTTTAAAATGTTTGGAAGCATAAAAAAAGATTGAAATTTTGCGAGTTTTTTATTCAGGACAAGTAAATTCCCATTACTTGCTAACTAAAGTACAAAAAAAAGTTCACTATTTCACAACTCTGAAAAAATCTAATGAATGCATTGAATTAAGCATAAAAAGATGTGCTACTACCTGATTTTAGAATATCAAAAAATAAATTTATTAATATGAAATTTAGATTTAAACATCAGGACATCAAACTGGCAGTTCATGTGAAATTCACCCGAGTAATACTCGCACTTGACTGGTTATCTATGTATTTAAAACACCTGGCTGTTTTTTTTGTCATCAGCCCTGAGCCTTCTACTGGCCCGATTTTGATAATTATTTTTTTAAATGAAAGCTGTTAATGTGTAGATGTGCCCATTCTGGCTAATTTTTAATTTATTTCAATTTTTATATTTTATTTTTAATTTTAAAAGCTTTTTCATGACATTTCTTCAAAACAGTGGCAACAGGTTAAGCTGTTCTCAAAATTTATTTTGTTTCATTATTTTCCACCAATCAGCAGCTTGATCTCATCGGTGAATGTATAATCGCATTTCAAACAAACAAACAAACAAACAAAAAAGAATAAATAAAGATTTTCGTTAAATTTAATCATAATAAAATGATTGCACATAGCTATCTCCTGCAATACACAGATTATTTATTGAGTAATATTATTAAGTATTATGTAAGTAAAATAACAGAAGATAATCATTAAAAAATATAATAATATCTAAAGTGAAATTTTGTTGATGTAGAAAATGTCGTCATACAGAAACCAGATAAATTTATTCCATGAATATAATATACATTGTTATAGCTGTGTCAGTGATGATGTCATATTCACTGACTTTAATTCCTGCATCTAAATAAAATGAACTTCTATTAATTTAAAGATCCGTGGTGTGCACAAATGAAAATATTTCTATAAACTGCGCCATTTCTATTTAATTATATTGAATATTTTATGAAACTAAAGAATTCTTAAATAACTGCATAAATCACGCTTTTGTTTAAGAAAAGATGAGTATTTCTGAAGGTGCAAATGATGTCATATTAGAGAAAAAAAAAGAATAAAACCTGTGATATGGCGGTATTCGCGTTTGAAATGAAATAGACGCCCTCTCGCGGACAAAGTCGAACTAAAAGAAATAGAACTGATACCATGAGCATCTTCCGCTGAAATCAGTGTTTAAAAGGCCGATAAATAAATAAACAGTTCTATAATAAATAAATAAACAGTTCTATAATAAATAAATAAACAGTTCTATAATAAATAAATAAACAGTTCTATAACGAATGCAACGTTGGGTTCTTTGTATTAAAATTATCAAAAATCAAAATTTTATACACAAAGTTTAGATCTATAATATAAAAAAGTACATTTGACTTACTCATGACAAAATAACATGACCGCAACACAATGCTTGCATGATTCGCTTGACCCAGCTTTGCAAGAGCAAGAAAATTTTTTTATTTTCAATTTTTTGTTCTCCTTAACTAGCAAACCTGAAATGAAATGGGGATTTGCTTTTGTTTGGCTTGTTTGTAAACACGAGCCTACAATCTCTATTTCATCTCCTTTACATTCTTTAATGCCGCACATTATTATTCTCTTTGCATCAATAATTGCTTCAGCTTCTCTAAAGCATTTACTAGATTTTCCAGCATCTACAAATTCTAAAATTGTCGATATTTGTAATTTATCTCCCATAATTAAATAAAAAAGATAAAAAACAGCACTTTAACTAGCTCTTTAAACTGGTTCTATGCTACAGTGCTACAGCATGGAACGTAAACAAACAAACGTAAACAAACGATTATCAGGTCTAATACAACGCCATCTTTCGGTCATTACAAACGCGAATTACCATATTTCTATCTTACATAATATCGAAAAATAATTAAAATCATTTCATTGTATTAAGTCATTATTTAAAATAGAAAAAAAAATCTGCATTTCAGCAACAAATACAAAAATTTTATTCTTTTTAATAACAGAGATATTTTTACCGTTGCCATAGTAATAAAATTAATTTTTACAAGTTGAAGGAGGATACAAACCGATAAATAAATTAAATTTATTGCAAGTGCTGTAAATGTGTACTGGGTTGGTTAGGCAGTTTAGTAAGTCCCTGTTTCTATCATAATTAAAATGTTTCATTGATATTATAATTATTGTACAGTTATCAAGCGATCTTTAAATGGAGAAAAAATAAACTATGCAGATATTTTTGAATTCGTCTTCCAAGGTATAATATTAACTTCCTAAATAGTTTGGCATTTAAATAAGATTTAAGGTTTAGAAACCGCATTAAAAAAAGATTTGTAGTTGAAGTCCAACATAATAATTTATGAGTTGTTTTAATGTTGTTTGTTATGTGTTATGAGTTGTGCATTTGTTAATTTCGCTCAGTATTTTACTGTCTATATAAGATTGATATATATCATACCTAATATATATTCTTTTCCGTCGAGTTTCGACGGGTGCAGCTAGTTATTTCTTATTTTAATTCGACAAATCCAGTTTCCCACGCTCATCAGACGCTAGACCGTTTTACCTCGAAATCACCACGTTTCCAGGGATAGGATTACCAATAAGTTTCTGTATTAAGAGCCTACACTAGCCGCTCAAAATGACCCGGATGATAATTTTAAATCTATGAGAGTGTTATTTTCAAATATCTTGCTCAAATTTTAATATTTTCACTTTTTTTTTTTATAGGATAGTTGAGGACGATCTACATCCGGGCTAGCTTTTACTTTTCCGATTTTAATTCGGGATTTTTTTTAAAGCACTTTAATTTTCGGAACCGGTTGAAACCAGTTCTGAAATTGAAACTATTATAACATAAGAAATATATAACCAAAATTGACAAAGTAAAAACCAGCCCAGTTGTAGATATTCTATGCAAAAAAAATGTGTAAAAATATTAAAATTTGAGCGAAATATTTGAAAACAAGTTGAATGTAGATTCTGCCATTGCAGAATTCAGTTTCGCCTCCGATTAGAAAAAAAAATCGATAGAGGTTTTTTAGAAGGGCGACCTCGTTTAGATTGCAATGAACTAACTTCAATTTTCTTGTGTTTATCAATATAATAGCAAACAGAACGGTGTGAAATACCCAATTGAATAGCAATTTCTCTCTGAGACATTGGAATTGCGGAATAATAAATAGATACAATTTGACGTGCTACTTCTTCATTGACTAGATTCATCAAAAACGGATTTTTTCTTTAGTTTAAACGCTTTTTTATAGACTCTGAGTAAAAGGAAATGCAATTTACCAATAAAACGAGTGGAATCCCGTCGAATTCGACGAATGAAATGTTTAAAAGACTCGATCGATTTGATTTTTTAAAAAAAGCAAAAGTAATTACATTATTGAATCAATATATAATAAATGTATTTACAAACTAAATGTCAAGTTTGCCAGTTACAATTTTGCATGCAAATATTCGCACATCTTCAGTTAAAATTGTAATCTGAGTGCCGGCGAAATTCAGAAATTTTATTTTATATGCACTCACAGAAAAATAGTTTTATTAAAAAAAAACTAATTTCATTTTTACTGTGACATTATTTTCACTAACTGAAGTCATCTGAAAGTAAAATCTCAATCTCAGTGTCCATAATGAAAAGAAATATTGAAACGTAATATCGGGTACTACTAGGTTATCCCGTCGACCAAAAAATTATCACCAAACTATAAGATTAAATGCCAATAATGGATGATCGTGAATGTCACATTCAATGACATTAAATAAATGACATTAAAATGTCATTAAGTGATTTTTATTTCGACTTTTATTTTTATTAATCTTCTACTAATTATTTGTTTTTTCGTTATTTAAAATAAAAATTACGTCAATATGTATAATTTGGCTATTAGTTTAGCGATTTGTATAATTTGGCGAAATTGGTCGACGGGATAACAGAGTAGAACCTTATATCTTTATGAATAAAAATGCGATGTTTTAAATAGTGGCGTCATTTTCTCTTCAAATGTTTTTTAAAAGTTACTGTTATTAGTAATATGAAAAAGGCATCCGTAATAATATTGTAATTCCCATTTATCTGGTTGCTGAATGACATCATTTTCCTCATTTGAAATTTTTCTTATTTTGCTTTAGACATTAATTTTTATCATAAATTATTTTCTGTTATTTTATTTGCATTATTAATATTATTTCGCAGTAAATCTATTTTTTACCTCAATTAATGCATAATTATACGCAATCATTTTGGAAAATAAATTTTTATTATCGAGAGAAAAGCTAAACTGAGTTGCCACCATTTTGAAGAAATGTCGTAAAAAGCATTTAAAATTAAAAATAAAATATAAAAATGGAAATAAATTAAAAAATAACTAAAATGGGCACAACTACATATAAATAGCTTTCATTTTAAAAAATAATTATCAAAATCGGTTGAGTAGAAAATTCAGGGCTGATGACACGACATTTTTTAGCTTGTCTGAAAGAAATAGCATCGGAGGCTAACAAGTTGAATGTAGATTCTGCCATTGCAGAATTCAGTTTCGCCTCTGATTTAAACAAACAAACAAACAAACAAAAAATTGATAGAGTTTTTTTAGAAGGGCGACCCCGTTTAGAATGCAATGAACTAACTTCATTTTTCTTGTGTTTATCAATATAATAGCAAACAGAACGACGTGAAATACCCAGTTGATTAGCAATTTCTCTCTGAGACTTTGGAATTGCGGAATAATAAAGAGATACAATTTGACGTGCTACTTCTTAAATTGACTAGATTCATCAAAAACGGATTTTTTCTTCAGTTTAAACGCTTTTTTATTGACTCTGAGAAAAAGGAAATGCATTTTAACAATAAGATTGTATGAATGTCTCGTTTTAATGTCCAGATTACGAAACAGTGGGCCAAAATTTTTGACACGACACTTTTTAGCTTGTCTGAAAGAAATAGCATCGGATTGACATTCGCGAATATATTATTGGAATGTAAGCTTATAATTTGACGATAGTTTTTGGTCGTCGGGATAACCAAGTAGTACCAAAATACATAAATAAATAAACAAAACTAAAAATAAAGAAAACAAGCTGGAAATTGCACGTGAAGCGTAGCAAACGAGGTGAGTTCGTACGATAAAGAAGTTTTTAAAATATTCAGATCTTGGTGGTATAGTAGAGCGTACTCCGGATACACTATAGTAGTCGAAATCTTTGTGTTTCTGTAAATATGCAGGAAGTAATTTTTATTGCACCTCAGCAACGTATATCTTATTCATAAAATGTGAAATAGTTGAATATAATTAAAACATGTCCCAAACAATGTTTCCCCGTATAGAATTATGTAGTGGAATACTTCTGTGGCCCTGTAATTTAATAATAAAAATTCTTTGCATCACAGATTGTACAGAATGCATATTTTAGTATATACTTGATAGATTCATGCCAATTCTATTATGTTCGAATGAGTGTAACATCATAAAAATGCATTTGAAAATTTTTCCCATTGACCTTAATGTAATGGAATACTTTTGATTGTCCCTGTAAATCATCTATGCATCCGACTTTCATAACATTTGAAATGACTCGACAAAATTACGTAATAATTATATGTTTTAAATTTCAAACGTTTAAAATGCATTTGAAACTTTTTTCCCCATTGACCGTAATGTAACGAAATCCTTTTGATTGTCCCTGCAATTGATCTATACATACGATTGTCATAACATTTGAAATGACTCGATAAAATTACGCAATAATTATATGTTTTAAATTTCAAACAATTAAAATGCATTTGAAACTTTTTTCCCCATCGACCGTAATGTAACGGAATCCTTTTGATTGTCCCTGTAATTGATCTATGCATCCGATTTTCATAAAATTTGAAATGACTGGACAAAATTATGTTATAATTATGTATTTTAAATTTCAAACGATTCGGTTGGGTAGTTTTTGCGTTGTTATATGCGGACAGACGGACAGACAGACAGACAGACGGACAGATGGACGGACTGAGCGACAACAATAAGTGCTACGTATTTACATATTTACGAACGCACCTAAAAAAGTGAAAGTTATGAATTCTAATTTTTTTCTGTTTTAAAGTTATCTATTTGGAATAAAATGAGTGGAAGGATTATATTTTAAATGAGATTAATGTATACGAAAAAAATGCCACATAGACAACGTTTGGCGATTTATAACCTGTTTCTAGCTACAATAAAATTACATAAAAACTGATTTCTCTATCACAATCTTCCGATTTAGTGAAGGATTAAGGAGGTAAATTAAATTAAATGTATGCTTAAAATATATTTAATGGAGACCAAACTGTTTGTCAAGGGCGACTTTTTTTTAATAATATTAACTGTTGCTTATAAACCTGTTGCTTATACCATGGCCTACTGGCCCCACCAGTGGCCGAGAGGTTCGGACCTCTCAACTGGTAGACGGCAGGTGCTGGGTTCGAACCCAATCGCGGCTGTCGGCCTAACCGTTCGGAGTTTTCCGTGGTTTTCTTCGAACCTTGCGTAAATACGGGTTAGGCTCCCTTAGAAAGACCCCCACGGAGGGCACTTCCCCTGGTCCTATATCCCATTAGAGTAGATAATCGGACGACAAAAATCAACCAACCAACCAACCATGGCCTACTAGATCTAAGTAAAGGCCTGTGTATTTGAGATTAATGTATGAAGTCTCCCGCCAGAGGACGCTGATACCTTGCTCAAGTTAATCAGACCAATCATGTAAACCATGAACCAAAACAATGACACGTGTGCAAACGTGTGCGCAGAACAGAAAGCAGCTTATTCAGTGCTAATTTGGGCAGGGTTTGCGTCACGTGGACTTACACGTGGTTTAGTGAAATGGTTCAGGGTTTGAAGCTGTTGCCAGCTTCACTTTTTCGGCGGTTTTTCGCGAAATGGCTCGGCTGGTAGTATTATAGTAGGCTATGCTTATACAGTACTACTTGATTGTCTCAAAAACATATTGCCAGACTATCTATCTATATTATAAAGGCCACTTTCCCTTGCAATTTCGTTTTTGCAATTTTCGCTACTGGAAATTTTACCTTTCTAAACAGCAAATATTTTTAATTTTTACACCGTCATATAAAGAAAAAATGTACTTTTGAATGCAATTTGTTTGAAAGCTGTATCTAAATTTATTTTTGAGTTATTAATTTTTTTGTAATTTTAAATATCAATTTTATAATTGTGGCAACAAAAGTACTCCATTTCTTTTAAAACTAAATGAAAAAAATATGAAAAAATATATTACTGTATCTGTTTGTTGTCATTTCTTCATAAAAGCTGAAGAAAGAAAAACTGAAATTAAAATACTAGCTTTGTCAAAAATGTCGTCTATTATAAAATCCGGTGATTTTCATTTTTATTTATCATTTGAATGATTTTTAGTTTTTTGCAAACTTATTTTATACACGATACAACACTTTCTTTTTACAAACGTTTATTTTAAAGTATAGTTGTGTTTTTCCTCTTTGACACATTTTGCATCAAATAGTTGAAATAACGCAAATATATTAATCAATATGTAAAATCATTTTCCGATAATTTGGACTGGGTTTTAAAAAAACAGTATTTTTTAACTTTAAGTTAAAATAAGATTTTCTTGAGAGTAGACTAACCAATATAAGCTGTATTTTTTACGGTATTTATTTTGTAGTTTTATGATAAATTGATGAAGCAATTACTACTTCCTTTCTTTCGTCGAAATTCGACGGGTTTCACCTCGTAAGATTAAATGCCGATAATGAATGATCGTAAATGTCGCATGCATTGGACATTACACACGATACTCGTATTTGTTATGTCATCAAGTATTTTTAATTCGACTATTTTTTTTTATGTTTTACCACTGTATTTGTTTTTTTATTACTTAAAATAAATTTATGTAAATCTGTATAATTTGGCGAAAAGTTTGACGATATGCAAAATTTGACGAAATTGGTCGACATGACAACAGAGTAGCGTTCAATATACATTAATACATTTCACAAAAATCCTGGCACAGATGTCATATACGCACCGGGTTAGGTACGAATTTCTTCCAACGTCAATGTGGCAAAACACTCGTTTTATAACACCAAAGAAATTTATGTATTTTTTGTTATTTTCTATTAGCTTCAAAAGGAAATAACAGTAAATAGAAAAGTAACTATAGGACAAAAAAAATTATATAATAAAAAAAACGAAAGTAAAGAAACAATTTATGAATAAATAAGCAACTGGATTACCATAGCAGGGTTACCATATCGGACAAAATAATGCTGTTTTGGAGTCAGCTAGATACTTCGGTGCGTATATGACATCTGTGTTAATATTTCCATGTTTGGAAAAAGCAATAATCGTTATTTATACGATATTTCCGTTTTAAAGTATAGTGAAAAAACTTTAAAATGTTGAAATTAAATTATTTTACATTATGTTTGTATGTGAAAGACATTTAAACTAAAATTTAAATATTATGCTCCATTTTTATGCTATTCGCGTTTGTAATGACCGAAAGATGGCGTTGTAATAGACCTGATAATCGTTTGTTTACGTTTGTTTGTTTACGTTCCATGCTGTAGCACTGTAGCATAGAACAAGTTTAAAGAGCTATTTAAAGTGCAGTTTTTTATCTTTTTTATTTAATTATGGGAGATAAATTACAAATATCGACAATTTTAGAATTTGTAGATGCTGGAAAATCTAGTAATTGCTTTAGAGAAGCTGAAGCATGAAAGCATTGTGTTGCTGTCATGCTATTTTGCCATGAGTAAGTCAAATGTATTTTTTTATATTATAGATCTAAACTTTGTGTATAAAATTTTGATTTTAGATAATTTTAATACAAAGAACCCAACGTTGCACGCGTTATAGAACTGTTTATTTATTTATCGGCCTTTTAAACACTGATTTCATGCGCACGGTATCAGTTCTATTTCGTTTTTCAGACTTTGTCCGCGAGAGGGCGTCTATTTCATTTCAAACGCGAATTAACTGATATATATGTATTTACATTTAAATGTAAAAAATTATCCTAAAAATAATGCACTCATGCATTAAAAAAAATGTATGAATGTCTCGTTTTAACGTCCAGATTAAGAAAAAGAGGACCACAATTTTTGACACGACACTTTTTAGCTTGTCTTAAAGAAATAGCATCGGAGGCTAATAACGTCCCCATAGACATAATATTATCATCCGGGTCTTTTTGAGTGAGTGGAATGGCTTCTTAATTCAAAATCTGCCACTCTAAGCGAGTGCTAATAAAACCCAGATATATTTCCAAAAAAGTACAATTTCTGACTTGTTAAACTCGTTTCGAATATAATTTTAGAAAAATATTTATTAACTTTTTGGAAAAATAGTTGTTGTTCTCGGTAGAGAATTGGGAAATCTAAAGTATATCTGAATCTTTTAATTCCGCAACTTATTTAATTTTGTTAGTTTCCTGATTGGTCCAAGTTTAATGTCCAAAAGTGGAATACATCTCTTTTTTATTTTATTCGTTTCCTCATTGGTCCAAGTTTAATGTCGAAAAACTGAATACTTCTGTTGCCACAATGACAAAGAGTAATAAAAACTTTTACAAAAAAAAAATTAATAATTTAAAAACAAATTGTGATAAAAATTTCAAACAAATTTCATTAAAAAATGCATTTTTTTCTCTACGCAACGGTATAAAAATTTAAAATGTGCAATGTTAAGAAGGTGAAAAATCTGCAGTTCCAAAAATTGTAAAGCTGAAATTTCATTTAAAATTTGTTTGTGATGGATCTAGGAATATTAATATTTAATCCATGTCGTACGTAATATGAGGCTTCAAAAGTCAGTGTGATTAACTCCATCAAATAAAAATGCACATTTTAAACAGTTAAAGTTGTCTATCTTTAATCTACTTTTTTTTTATCATTGGTCTAGGAATATTTATGTTGAATGCACAGCATACGTAATATGTGACTCGTTATAATCAACCTAAAAATGAGATTTATTATTGTTATTAATTTATATATAGAATTTATTTAAATAAGTCTTTAAAATTTGAGTCTTTGAAAATATTTTTTTCCAAATAATCGTTGTAATTTGTTAAATTACAATGTTTTTTTTAATAATTTATATATATTTTTTTACTTATGCACCACTTCACTTCCGGCAGACATAGATAATCAGAATCCCCTATTTCTGCTCTTCCATAAAATTAAAAAAAAAATTCTTGTGCTTGATAACATAGGGTTTTGTGTTGTCGGTTCTTTGACTATTATATCAGCGCATAATATTCAGGAAGAGGCGACAAAACACCTCAATCACGAAAGTGAATAAAAATGACGTCATGTTTAAAAGACGTTATTTTCATTCACAAACTTAAAACATTTCTATTGCGAGTGTGACAAATTGAGTTTCTTTTTTTTTCAGATTTTTCATTTCGTGTTAATTTATCATTTTATCTTATCCTATGCAAATTACGTCACATAACAAATATTTTTCGCTTCAGTAAAATATTATTATTCTGTATGATTATATTCTCCAAGTTTACCAAACAGATAAAAGTTTATAAAGCCGCGTGATACATTTTTTATCTTTTCTTTCACGCTTAATAGTTATGTCCTCCAATAAAATTTATAACACAATAGTATAAAAGTTTGTTTCAATTTACGCAGTTTTATATTTTAGAAATTGGTTCTGACATTTCTTCACTGACTATTTTCTTCCACAAGCTGTTTCTCAAGTTTCGCAGGTAAAAATATCTAAATATTTCGCTATGTTGATATTTATTTTTTTAAACTGTATTCCTTTTATTTTTTCTAAACTAAAGTACCCAAATTTCGGTAACACTTCAACTTTTAACCTTTCAAACTTTAAAATGTATACCTCTTTAATCTTTCTTTTAAAAAAAGGTACTACTAGATTATCCCGTCGACCAAAAAATTATCGCCAAACTATAAGATTAAATGCCAATAATGGATGATCGTGAATGTCACATTCAATGACATTAAATACGATTCACGTGTTTAAAATGTCATTAAGTGATTTTTATTTCGTTTTTTTATTTGATATTTTATTAATATTCTACTAATTATTTGTTTTTTCATTATTTAAAATAAAACTTATGTCAATATGTATAATTTGGCTATTAGTTTGGCGATTTGTATAATTTGGCGAAATTGGTCGACGGGATAACAGAGTAGTACCTAAAAAAAACTCAAGCATTAATCAATTTTTGAAATTGTAGAAACTTTTTGCATCAAAACTTTTACGCTAACTTTCTAAACATGATTCGTCCCTCAAATTGTGGAACTTTTGTTACCCTATTTTAAATAAAAGTGACTCATGTAATCTTGATGAATATTATTAAGTTAGCCGGGCACAAACATCGCCAACAGCATCTTTACTACTTGTTGGCTTTAATTTTTCGCGTGTGTAAATTAGAAACAATAATTTGCCATTGAAATAAAATGTTTTGTTTTTATGTTATTATTAATATTTATTTATTTGTTTGTTTATTTATTTGTATTTTAAATGAAATGAGTGAAAATAACATATTTTAGATGTATGTGTTTTATATTAACGCTATGCATTATAAATAAAATGAAAAATAGGGTTATGTTTTAAAAGAAATGAGAGCAAGAGGAGAACAATACTAGACGACTTATCACCTCCCTCCGAATAACATTAAGGTACAGCACAGGTATATTCACACTACGTTGGCGCAATTTTTTATTCTGGCGCCAATTTAGCGAAAACTTCATTTTCAAGTACCATTTTCATATATTTTTTATTACTTTTTTATTATTTTAAAAAAAGGAAATAATAATAAATAAATAATATTTAATTAATAACTATAGAACAAAACGATTTATATCATTTTGAAAAAGAAAATAAATGTAAATAAGCAGTTTCTTAATAAATAAGCAACAATTGCCAGATTACCATGTGACGCATAAAATTGCCATTTTGTTGCAATCACGCCGACGCGCGTACATGACATCTGATGCGTATATGATGTCTGTGCCAAAAGTACTTCGGTGTGTTTGCAAATATTGGGGATAAATACGAGGAAAGTTATTTTGACGTTAATTAAAAAAATTAATCGTCTATAATCGAGCCTCTGTCATTCATTGGCGTCAAACAAAAGCTGTGTGGGTCAAAAATTTGTGTACTAATGTATTGGAAAGGGTCAGTAAAGCAGTTGCTTTGACCTCAAATAGATCACATGTCGTCGCAAAAAAGATTATGAATTTAAACCAACAGCGAAAATAGTAAAAAAATAGCGTTAAAGTTTTACAGTAATGTTTGACAGTAAATAAGCGGAAATAAAAAATATCTTAGCAAGGAAGTTATGATTTTAATTAAGAAAAAAGAAAATGGCTGTTTGTTTATCATAGACAAAGTAGGCATAGATAAAAACAAGAGTGAAATTACGCTGATTGAATTTATGCCGGATACAGTATCTCCCATTATATAGGAATCACAAAAGTATCTGAAATTCGTTAATGTCGTTGACACTAAGACACATGTGCGTGTTCTTCGCGGCCATGAAAACAAAAAAATAATGATCAATGAATACAGCAAAATCGTTATATACGAATCTCAAAAATACATGAAATTCAGTAATGTGGCGATCATTAAATTGGACGATATCATTCCTATGTAAAAGAAAAGAAAAGAAAAATCACTGGATCTAGCAATCTCGTTCTTAATGAATACGTAAGATAGATGAATTTCGATTGCCGCGGTCACTAAAATGCAAATACACAAACTTCGCGAAAATGTTACAGAAAAAAAAAGTTGTATACATTTCTTTGCATAATAATCTCAAAAATGCATCAAATTCCGTAATAAAATAACTAATGTATACGTTTAATACATGATGTACATATGACACAGCTTTTATTAATAAAAAAAAATTCGTGTACATATTGAACTTTGAGATACCATGCATTAGCAATAAAAAATCCAATGTTGTACATATGACACAGCTTTTATTAATAAAAAAAGTTCGTGTACATATTGAACTTTGAGGTACCATACATTAGCAATAAAAAATCCATCAGGACAATTGGACAATTGCTATTTACGAACTTCGAGAACAACTAAGAATCGGGTTTCAGGTAGGTAGCGTTACATTTTTGCATCTAGTTTTAGCGTCGAAGATTTTGAGATGTGTAATGCTGTAGATAATGAAGTTGTAAGTCCATAAAACACAAGGCGAGAAGGGGGGGGGCGGTTGTCATAGCAATGTAACGCAGCTATCATCAGTAGTGGGTTGCCATTCATTCAACACTGCGTAATTAACCTTAATATTACTGTAAATTACATACAGATGTAATCATAAAGAATATTTGGGAATTTATCACCTGCACCCGGCTAACGTACAAATATCCTAGCCTTAATTTATTGATTTATAATTGCGTTCTCAAAAAAATTAAATGCTCTGTATTATCATTGGACAGATAGCTGTAGAAATAATTTTAACATGTCAAGAATGGAATTAAAAATCGATTAGGAAATTCCATAAACTAATAATAGCCAAGAAACAGTCAACTTCACTATTTTTAAATGAGAAATATTTCAGTAAATATAGGAATTATGTAGTCTATCATCAATCACTATTTTATCAAAACAAAATCTGTCACAAAACATTACAATTTAACGCCAATAATTCGAAAGTAGTGCGTCTTTTTCAGAACGCTATTGGTCGCATTAGGTCTTTTTCCCATCAGTCCCTAATGCAGAAAATAGAAGACAAGAAACCATTTTTACTTAATACTCGGCTATTATATTTCAATGAACTTATAATTTTACATTTTACTTAAATTCTATATGTCTGTCATGAGCTTTGGAGAATTGGGAAAAGGTAAAACTGAATACACAAGTAGTCGCCAAAATGATTGATGCAAATTTTGATGAATTTGCTTGAATAATAATTTTAAGACTGCATCTAATGTTTACAGATTTTTTTTTTTTAAGTAGGTCAGTTACTTTTAAATTCTTCATTTTCTGACTGAATAATAAGAAGTCTACTCATTCATCATTACTGGCTTCGAATCACGCTGCTTGGTAACAGACTTTGTTTACTCAGTACCGTACACAAGTAACATAAGTGTTTGTCAGATATTAATTGAAGTTTTCGGATCTTCCCATATTTAGAAAAAAATAATTGCTATAGAATTTTTACAACAATATTAAATACGTTTTCATCTAATGAAACCAAAATATCACTCCTGGAAGTAGAATTATTACAGTGAAACCTCAATCTATCATTCCCGCATCCATCGTTTTCCTGCATTCATCGTTTTATTTTTAGGGTCCCTTCACAAATCACACTTAAATAATGTTAAAGAAATGCGCAATCATCGTTCTTCAAAATGTCGTTTTCCCGCATTCATCGTTGTCAAAATTTTTCTCCTCACCAAAATGAAATTGAAAGTCATTCGAATCCATATGATATATAATCTGGAATTATTTTTTTTAAATCCTAAATTGCGCTGTTTGTGTTGATAATAGTGACAATAATGCACATGAAAAGTGGTTGTATATAGAAGAGGATGCAATTATGTATCCATTGATTAAACGTTGCGACATGTAGTATCCTAAACATAGGAGAAATGTATGACGATGCAAAAAATGAAAATAATGGAGAAGCAGAGGATAATGTTCATGCCGATGAAGCTGAGCCACCATTGTTAAGTCTGACTAATACAATTATAGTATTTAAAACTGTACAAAATTTTATATGTGCATATGAAATGATAGAAAATGACCTGGAAAATGTTGTATAGCTTGAAAATTTATTTTTTGAATTAAAAAAAAAAACTAAACATAAAATTACTGATTTTTAAAAAAATATGTAAATTTTCTACAGCCAAGATTAATTTCTTCTACAGTTTAGACAGCAACAAATTAGTATTTTAGTAGGATGCTGCATACATTGCACATATTAGTAATGCATAAACATTGTATTTTTTCGTGATTTTAAATTAATCCGCATTCATCGTTTTTTTCCCGCAACCTCTTGAAAAACGATAGATCGAGATTCTATTGTAATCTATCTCACTGTTAAATACTGCAGTTTAGAATTAGTTTGCTGCTGCTCATATTATCATTATTATATTCATACCAATTTGGTCGTAAATTCCATTATTTCGTGTTTATACTTATGTTTCATTGCAATCTTGGTACAATTAGAGCTTAAGAGTCTGCATTAGTCACGCGAGGCAGTCGCAGGCCATTTTTGGACCAAAGACAGTGTTCTTTACAAAATTCTTGGTTATGTTTCAATATTTTTAAATTCACTTTTATTTTTTATTTTTTGCACAGAATATTTCAGATCGGACCTATTTATATTGTTTCGATTCAAGCTGCAGATATTTTTTCTTTTTGACCATTTGGAAAATGGTTGTTGCTTTCGATTTCGAGATATCTTAGACATATCTGAATCCTTGTGTGATACTTAGATTTTATTAGTTTTCTCATTAGTCCACATTTAATGTTCAGAAATGTAATATTT
>CAXHSM010001141.1:0-42000 GCA_964019185.1 Maratus speculifer
CATTTCTTAATTTTTCAGATAATTACGACGGTATTTTCACCGGCAGAATCCGTAACGCCATTTATTTGCGGTTATTGCTTTTATTTTTTTTTTTATTATTATTATTATTGTTCCATTGTTCTTCTCCCGTTTCGAATAATAAGTGCGCCGATTTTAGTTTCATTCGAGGTATTCTTTCAAGGTACAGACAGCTCTAAATAGAGATACTTATATGATAACCACCTTGTATCTATATACACTCAAGAGCCAAAATATTATGGCCACCTACCTGATAACGCATTAGCCCACCTACCACTTCAAAAAAGCTGCAAACCGCCTTGGCATGGGTGCCACAAGTTCTTAGTAGATGACCGGAAATAAATTAATTGGCTTATCAAACAGCAGTTATGCACATCCGTGATATTACAAAATGGTTGTTTTTGAGCTCTGGCTGCCGTGCAATGACACCCGAAATGTGTTTGGTCGGATTAAGATCTGTCTAGACATGCGACTGGGACGTTAACGAACATTCAGTATTATGTTCATAGGGCCAATCGAGCACAATCCAAGTCAGGTGACATACAGCATTGTCTTGCATGAAGTCTCCAATCCCATTTCTGAAGACAAATACTTCCGAATGGTGCAAATGATCCGCAATGATATTCGGAAAGTCCGTGTCGTTCATGGTCTGTTCTACAATAACCACATCTCTCAAGGGCTCCCATGCGAATGTTCCCCAAAGCTTAATATCGCCACAACTGGCCTGTGTATGACCTGTTGCATAAGGGGGAGTAACTGTTCGCATAAAAGTCGGTGTACACAAACTTGGAAATCGACGTGTTAAAGGATGAATCGTGTTTCATCCGATGAGACTATTCTCTCCCTATGTTCCATAGTCCGCTCATGATATTCCCGGCCCTAGTGTAAGAGTATTTTGCGATGATGCTTGATCAACAGGAGCAAAGGAGTGGGGCGCAATCCGTGTAATTTCACATTCAAAAGTGCTAGCTGAACTGCATGCTTCAAAAGAATTGCACTTGGACTTGCATTGTCTTGAGATGTAAATTGAGCCAGTCTCTATTGTCGATTTTGTTTTACCAAGGAAGAAAGTCTCCGACGTCTTTTTTATTCGATATCGCCTGAACGTCCAACGCGATAGCTTCCATTGATGGCTTCACTGTCATTTGATCACTTTATATAAGAATTAACAATGATTTGTCCCGAACAATCCATGAGACTTGCAGTTTCGAAGTTACACGTAGTCCTCTAGAGACTGAATTCTGCCCTCCATCAAAATAGGTTAAATTAGAATCCTTTACCTTAACAAGCAGCGATAAGCTCAAAAAGAGATTGAGAAAAGATTCTTGAGACTCCCTAGCAATCCCGAGACTGTTTAGTGCATATGTAAATTTCAATGTGCTTGGAAATTTGCAATACCACTAAAATGCAATAAAAATGTCATTTTCCATAATACTATAATACAATGGAAATCTTTTCTGTGTCCCTGTAATTGGACTGAAAATGCTACGCATTTCATTTTAAGTACCGAATATCTTATAGTAAACCGCAATAACATATATCAATTTCGTAAAAATCTGACAATTTTTACGGCAGTTACAACTCGGAAAACAGACAACATTTACAATCATAAACACTTTTCATTTATTTTGGAAAGTGTTTAACGCTCAAAATTTTTAATACATTTCTGACTTTCAAAAATTTATTAATGCAAAGTACTTTTTTTAGCAGGCAATTTTGCAGTTAATTAATAAATTTTTGAAATTCAAAAATGACTTTTATTTTTTAAATATATTTTTAAAATGCATATAATTTTATGTTTGGAATTTTTAATTTTAAAAAGTATTTTGTAATTTGTATTTTAAACTCTAAAACCATTGTATTTTATATCGAAATGGATATTTCGATGCATTTTGCCCATCTCTGTTTGTAGTGAATTCTCATTGATATATATAATTTCAATTTCTTTGAATAGTGTAACCATTAAGTACATAGCAAATGATTTTTCGCCATAGACTATAATGTAATAGAATTATTTTGAGTGTCCCTGTAAATGCTTTGCACAACATATTTAGCAACCCTCTTTGATATACCTATGATGTATATAGATAGATATATAAGTAAATAATATGCTAATGTGATGATACCAGGTCGTGCCCATTCTCGGAAGGAAATAAAATATTGCGGCCATGTTAGGCTTAGGCATTCCATTGCTGTATTATAAGTAAAGCAATTGTTTTATTTAATATTCTTTGTACCACATTAATTCTTCTGCAATTTTTCTAAAATATTCAAAAACTATAAAATTATAATACTTTAACTTCTAAATTAGTAATAACCAGCTAACAACAACATGTAATAATAACGAAGGCGATGCTCTATAATAGTGTATAAGCTTGTAGAACACCACTATTCACTAAGACTCAATAGTGGGATGAGCAGTCGTTCTGGCAAGTGGATAAGCCATGGATTTGTTGTCGTAGGAGTTTCTCCAATAAAAATGCAAGAAATTCAGTTTTTAGTTCTTTATTATTTAGAGCAAGAGCTTAAGTTACTCCACAGATCACCTTTCCACACATCTATCACCACGGCCTTCGCTCACTAAGCTGCAACATTCTCGGCGTTCGACATTCTCGGAAAAAATGACATGGCTTCTGAGTTGTTTAAAGGAGAGATGCATTCTCCTTTCCTGAAAAGCCAAATGAGAAATCCACATCCTCACGACAAACTAGCGCCCTCCTACTCCGCGTCAATCATTTTAGAAAACCAATCAGGATAAACTCTAGCCTCAAACGGACAAAAATGATCAATTCTAATTGGTCGTAGCAGTCGGTCCTTGGCAAGAACTATATTTTTTCCTCGGAAGAGCAAGCCCTTTAGCAACGCGTAGTACCACCTGTCACGCGATGTTAAAAATAAAAAAAATTAAATTAAAATCCCAGGACTATTGCAGAAAGTAAAAAGCTTACGAAATACCTGCCGCCTTTTTGAGAAGCAAGAAATAATTTATTAATAACTAAAGTAAGAAAAGAATTTTAGCTGTTACAAGTTACGAAACTAAGATTGGAATATGTTCCACAAATTTAGAATTGAAGCTAAGAGAGAACAAAAATAAAAATGGCGCAAATTTTTTTTTATTTTATTACAAATCCCCCCTCCCAGAAAGACGGGTGAAAAAGTAGGTCTGAGACCTGCAATTTCACAGAAAGGGAGATGATGCAGACTTAGCTCACGAAGTTGTTGATATAAGTAATAATAATTATATACCAAATAAAAAAAAATTAAATTAATTTCTCTTTTTTATATAAATATAGAATTCAAATTTAAGAACACTAAGGTGATGCGTGGAATAACTTTAAATTTAAATACAATAAAATAGGCATCCGTACAAATACAAGATATAATCTTGTTTAAAGTACACATCATAAAGTAATTTGAAAATATAAGCAATTACCCATAGTAATAACATAAAAATGAAACATAAAAATGAAAAACAATAACGTTGAATTCTTTTTTAACAATGTCAAATCTAGAAATGAAAGAATTTAATAGAACTTTCTTGAAATCAATGTTGAAAGTTTGTTTCAAAAATCCATTTAAGAGTCATATTTGGAGTGTTCATGATCTCTTTTCAAGGAAGTCTAATTATATCTTATTAATTGTCCAAATTCAATATAATAAGACATTTTATAATATAGCAATAATAAATTTTAACAATGTAAATAATAAACAATTATAAGTAAGAAACATAATAAGGAAAAATATCAATAATAATAAATATCATAAGTATAAGTAAATCTCATAATAAGTAATAATAAATATCACAAAAGACATTCTTTAAATACTTAATCTGGTTTATCTCATCTCAGGCATTTGGGATGACATATAGAGAGAAGTGTAATAGAATAAAAATACAATCAATTATGAAATCATTTACTTAATCTGGTAATTCGAGTACAGGATTAAGTAGGAATATGTACAAAAAAAATTAAAATATAATAGGATAAATTAAAATACAATAAAGATAAATAAAAGTTTTGTTCATGTTTGAGAATGCACGTGACCTTCAAACTACTAAGACTCTTTAAAAGAAATATTAATAAAATAAAAAAAATAAAAGACAAGATTATTAATGTCAATTCATGTCAAATAATTACGCAATAAATATTCTCTCGGTGTGATAAAACATTGCAAGATGCAAGTAGGAAAGAGAAAAAGAAACAAAATTATATTATAATTGACATGTACTTGGACTGGAATGCAGCAGCAAAGAAAGAGAAAAAAAATTAAAATAAAGTGATAAAAATTTTGTTACTTGGCAAATAATTAATTTATTAATTGATAGCTTAAATTTAATATTACAAATAGGTTCAGCTGAAAAAAAAAATATATTTTTAAATATTTATTTGTTAATATATTATTCTAAGTAGGGTAATTCAGTACAGAATAAGAAATTTCCACTTTGTTCGTCTACGCCGGCATAAACAAACAAATATAAAAATTTCCAGACAAGTGACACTCTCGCTGCAGTCAAGAGATATCATTGCCATTCTGTAAGAATTACAAGATATTATCTGAATTAAAATATGGAAAGAAATTTACTGTTTAAGAGAAAAAAATTATAAAATGATAAACTAGAGATATAGTCTAAGCTACAGTTTTTACTTGAGTTTGTTGTTGTTGATTAGGGGGTTGTTGCTCATGACTTAATTTAAATTTATCAGGGGAATAATAAGGCCTTAATTTAGATACATGTACTATTTCTGAACTTTTGAACTGGTTTTGCCTATCAATTTCAAAATTTACTTCGGATAATTTGTTAAGAATTTTATAAGGGCCACTAAATACTTGTGATAACTTTCTAGTATTAGGGTACTGAAATTCTTCATAGATAACTAGATCTCCTATTTTAAATTTTGGTTCGATATAATCTTTATCATAATATCTTTTATTTTTTAAATGAAATTCATCAGTTCTTGCTTTAGCAATTTTAAGTGCTTCATGAACAGGGGATAATAATTTTGTTGTAAGGGGGAGTCATAGGGTAATTGGCCAAAAAGCAAGTAACCAGGTGGAAATTTAGTAATAGAATGGGGTGTATTATTATATTCATTAATTACCTCAGTTAAAAGCTTAGTCCAGGGAATTTTAGAGGTAGTGGAATTTACTTTACATTTTAATCTAGTTACTATTGTCTGATTTACTCTTTCACATTTCCCATTCGTTTGTGGATGATGGGCAGTGGTCAAACGTTGTTTAATATTATGATTTCGCAGGAATTTTTTGAATCTTGAAGAAGTAAAAGCAGCATTCCTGTCACTAAGTATTTTTTGAGGGGACTGTACACTTGAAATCTTACTAAAACAGAATAATTGTTGAGGGATTTTGATATTGAAGATTTGTTTCAGACAATTTGTATAAGTTTCTGTAGTGACACTTTTGGAAGGAAATGCCCAAACATATCTTGTGGCATGGTCTATTATAATATGGAGATATTTTTTTGTAGAATTATAATAATTGAACCCTCCTACAGTATCAACAGACAGACAGTCAAAAGGTTGATCTGTAGTGGGCATAGCTTGTAATAAGCCAAATTTTTTCTGTCTAGGTTTTTTATTTTTCTGGCAAATATCACAGTATTTAACAAAGTTAGTAATGTCTTGGGTCATATCTGGCCAATAATAGTTAGGAGAAATTAAATTTTGCATTTTTTGAACACCAGGGTGACCAAACTGTTCATGAGCAACACTAAGCAATTTTTTTCTTAGGTACATGGGAACTACCACTTTACGAAAACCTTTTCTTTTAACTATAATCAGTCCATTGTCATTAATATAATTTGATCCACACACATTTTCTTTTTCTTGCATCTCAATAATCTCTTTAACGTCAAGAAGAAAAGTAAGGGGTTTACAAAACTGAGAAATAGGGTTTCGGGACAACATGTCGGCTTCGACATTTGTAGATCCCTTTAAGTACTCTATTTTGTAATCGAACATACTTAACTTCAATGACCACCTAAATAATCGACCTCTTAAATGTTTGACATTTTTTAACCAAACAAGAGATGCATGATCAGTATGGATGGTAAATTGTACACCGTGAAAGTAATGATAAAATTTATCTAAAGTATCAATGATAGCAAGACACTCTAGTTCGGTAATGAAATAATTTTTCTCATAACTTCTCAATCCTCTAGAAAAATAAGCAATTGGATGTAAAAAGTTATTATGGTCGGGTTGTTTAAGAACTGCACCTACCGCTACCTGAGAAGCGTCAACAAACATGTGTAGGGGTAATTTTGGGTCATAAATCTTTAAAATTGGTTTAGCAATGAGGGCATCTTTTAATCTTTGGAAAGAGTTTTGACATTCAGTATTCCATTCCCAAATAGTATCTTTCTTAAGTAATTTATTTAGGGGGTGTCTAATTTCAGCATATTTGTCAATAAATTTATGATACACATTTATAGAACCAAGAAATCTTTGTAATTCTTTAGTATTAGTAGGAGGTTTTAATTTTTTAATTGTTTCTATATTAGTATTAGCTGGAGTTAAAGTTCCATTTTGGATTTCATACCCTAGAAAATTGATTTGTTTTTGAGCAAAAGTACATTTAGATAATTTTAATTTAATATTTTCTATTCGGCATAAATCAAAAATTTGGATGAAATGCTATATATGTTCATCTATTGATTTAGAAAAAATAATTATATCATCAAAATAATAACAAGCAAAGTCTATTTTATATTTTGTAAGAATTCTTCTAATTGTCCTGTTGAAAATTGGGGGGCCTACCTTTACACCAAAGGGGAGAACATTCCATTCCCAGAGCCCACAATTAGTAGTAAAGGCTAACTTTTCGGAATCGGCTGGGTGAATAGGTATGTGCCAATAGCCTGAGGCTAAATCTAGTGTAGAGAAATATTGGGCACCACTTAATTTGTCTAAAATTTCATCTATTCGGGGCAAAGGTTCAGCGTCATTTTTCATAATAGAATTTAATTTTCGGTAATCAACACACATTCGGGTTTTTTTGCCTTCATCTCGTTTATTTACTAACGTAACCGGAGAAGAATATGGGCTATAACTTTCTTTAATTAACCCAGCAGCTAATAAGGATTGGATTTGTTGAGATATTTCTTTTTCATCAGCAGTGGATGTACGATAAGGCCTCAAAGATATTGGTAGGTCAGATTTAAGATAAATACGCTGAGGTTCAATATTAATTCTCCCTACATCATATTTATTTTTTGCAAAAATATCTAAATAATCCCTTAAAAGTTCCTTTACATTTTTATTTTGAATAGCACTCAGACTCCCCAATAGATTATAATCATCATTATTAGTTCGCGGCAAGGATTGAGGAGTTGTGGTATTTCCATAATCGGGTTGCACAGTAGTATCATTTTTTATAATATCAAAATGAAGCAATTCTAAGTTATCACTGGATATGTTGACATATTGGTTTAACGAAATATTGTCTTGTAACACCTGGCTTTTTGCGCAATCAATTTTCAATTTAAATTTGGCACAATCAGGTAAACCTAAAATAGCATAATCCAAATCAAGTTTACTTACTAAAAAATTAACATATCTCTTTATATTACCAAATTTAATACATAATCGACACGATTTATTAATTGTGAGAGTTCCTTGTGCCTGTCTAATAGTAATAGGTGTAACATTATGTAAATTACCATTTAAATATCGAACAAATTTGAGGGGTAGAATTGAGACAGTTGATCCACTATCAACCACACAATACACTTTGTTATTGCCCACATATCCAGGGATGATTAATTGTCAAATATTATTAGTAGGGGGTGGTTGAATATGAGCAGGAGTTTGAGTTTGAAAGGAATTTGTGTTAAATATACAACTCCTCTCCCAATGATATGCATTTTCTATGCCTCTGTTTAAACATATTCTGCACGGACGACTTGGGTAGTTATTCTGATAATGAGTCGTAGGCATTCTAGGAGTGAAAAACCTAGGATTAAAATTTTGGAATGGATTGTTTAGAGTAGGTCGAGTCCAATGTCTGGGCTGAGGATTGGGATTGTGCATAGGTCTAGTTTGTTGAAAATTTCTATTGCTGTTATTAGAGGTATGATTTGGAATCGCTGCTAATTGTTTAGCAATGCGAAACCATTCACGAGTATTGGAAGGAGGGTTAACCATCAAACAATTTTGATACTCCAGCTGAAGTCCATCTGTTAATCCCTGTATAATTAAATTTTCCTCAAGCTGAAGTTGCCTTCCAATCTCAACTTTCTTTCTAAAATAAGAATCCAAATCACTTAGATCATTTAACTTTAAGGAAGTAAACTCAGAAAATTTTGGAACTCTAACCTGAATGTATTTTTCAGTTAAAATCTCGACAATTTCCTCATAAGTAGCACAATCCAAACAATCATTGATATAAGTTTTTAGCGCTTCCCCCTTTAAATATTTTGAAATATTTTGGTGTTTCCACTCATTATCTTTTTTTTCTACAGAACATTCTCGATCAAAATGTTTAAACCATTTAAAAATATCCATGCCCGACACAAATTCAAAAGGGACAATATCAAGTTTATTTTCTGACATTTTTTCTTCTTTTACTAATCCTGACCTTAATAACATGAAAGAGGATAATTCATATGGAAAATATTTTAATGCTATACTTCAATTATTAAAATTCAATTACTATACTTCAAATACTTCAATAAATAACAATAAAAATAATAAATAATAAATAAATCAATTCTGTTTGAATTCATGTGAAATAAATAAATAATAAATAAATAAGTAATAAATAAATAAAATAATAAATATCGGTTTTCAATACATGGGAAATAACAAATAATTTTAAGAACAAAAATACTTTTCTTTACGTATTGAAAATAATTTTAGCAACAGAGAATTTTTTAAGAACTAATTAATCCATCTTTCGATTTAAAAAACACCTTTAAAACTAAATAAAATTTCTATGAGCATAAAATTTCAATTAATTATAAATTAAGAACACATTTATTTTTTAATATCTGTAATAAAAGAGAAAGAAAAAATCAAGAATTTAAACAAAGAAATTATTATTAAAATTTCTTAACCAATAAACAAATAAAATAATAAATAATAACTTACAGACACCTCGCTGTGGCCTTGTTCAAATACCTAAATTTATTAAAATAAACAAAAATAAAGCACTTCGTAGATACGACTCACAGGTGCAAATTTCAATTAGTTTATATTTCCAATGGTATCAACCGTGGTTTCGCAATCGTGATGAAGTATTCATTTATTATGAAATGAAAATTTATCATAATATTTCTGCACTTTTACCTAGAAAATACAGTAATAAATAAATAAAAGCAAATGATGTTGAAATTTGTCGTGCAGGTGTTCTTTATCTGTAATAATCAGTAGATGATTTCGTAGATGTTAATTATGAAAAAAAAAATAAAAATACTGTGTGACCTATTTCACAAACAAAGAATTTCCCTCCTGTAGGTGCCAACAAGGATCACAAATAAAATTTCACAACATATTTCCTATGATTTTTTTTTTCTTTCGACAGCATTCCTTGCAACACCAGTGGCATTACTTTGTAGATTTTGATGCGTCTCAGAACAAAACCATCACAACAGATGTTTCACCGAGTAATCGTTCATAGAACATGGCAAACACAAACAGCGTTGTGAAGCAATTCTCATACAAAGGTTCATTTTGTAGTTGATGAGCTCGTTAATTCTTATTCAAAAATCAAACGCCGGTTCATCTTCATCCTGCCGGCTAAATTGTAATAATAACGAAGGCGATGCTCTATAATAGTGTATAAGCTTGTAGAACACCACTATTCACTAAGACTCAATAGTGGGATGAGCAGTCGTTCTGGCAAGTGGATAGGCCATGGATTTGTTGTCGTAGGAGTTTCTCCAATAAAAATGCAAGAAATTCAGTTTTTAGTTCTTTATTATTTAGAGCAAGAGCTTAAGTTACTCCACAGATCACCTTTCCACACATCTATCACCACGGCCTTCGCTCACTAAGCTGCAACATTCTCGGCGTTCGACATTCTCGGAAAAAATGACATGGCTTCTGAGTTGTTTAAAGGAGAGATGCATTCTCCTTTCCTGAAAAGCCAAATGAGAAATCCACATCCTCACGACAAACTAGCGCCCTCCTACTCCGCGTCAATCATTTTAGAAAACCAATCAGGATAAACTCTAGCCTCAAACGGACAAAAATGATCAATTCTAATTGGTCGTAGCAGTCGGTCCTTGGCAAGAACTATATTTTTTCCTCGGAAGAGCAAGCCCTTTAGCAACGCGTAGTAACACCTGTCACGCGATGTTAAAAATAAAAAAAATTAAATTAAAATCAAAGGAATATTGCAGAAAGTAAAAAGCTTACGAAATACCTGCCGCCTTTTTGAGAAGCAAGAAATAATTTATTAATAACTAAAGTAAGAAAAGAATTTTAGCTGTTACAAGTTACGAAACTAAGATTGGAATATGTTCCACAAATTTAGAATTGAAGCTAAGAGAGAACAAAAATAAAAATGGCGCAAAATTTTTTTTATTTTATTACAACAACATATATTACCGATATAAACCGAACACCGTTGCCATTCAAAAACAAAAAATTCCAAATCTAGAAACAAATGAATGATTCTTTGAGTGATTCATTAAAAAAAGATTAATTTCCAATTCTGCTTTTAAAATATTTGAACTAAAAGCGTATTAAAGCCTTTGAATATCTTGAAATGCATTTTTCACTTTTGTTTACATCAGGGGTGCACAACCTGTGGCCCGCGGGCCAAAATTTAACCACAATTTTTATGCAGAATAATTTTCCTTATAGCAATGACAGAAACTTTGCTATTAAAAAAAAGAAACTACACTTTTCAAATATTCTGGTGTCAAACGATTTTCCGGTAAAAAGGTTGTGCATCCCTGGTTTACATATATAAGTAGCATGGTAATGAGGGGATGTAAACTCAATTGAATGAATTTCTCTGAAACATTTTGTACTGGATAACATTTTGTTGTTACATATTTTTTGGCACCATCTGTCGGGAGCAATGAAACTTTCTGTTGAAATCATATACCTTTTTATGTATTGCAAATAAAATTAATATTTTTATTGTAAATAAAATATATGGGGTATGTGATGAGTAACATCATTTTAACATAGGAAGTTTGTAGAGAAAAGAAAATCATCCTATTAATGTAATTAATAGTTGTAATTTTCAATTACTTTGGCCGTTCATTTTCCACATTATTCAATTTACTTTGAGAAAGGAAGTATATAAAAATCATTAAAAATTTGATGTTTAGTGCGCTACAGAATATGTAAAAATTAGTTTCTGAATAGTAAAATAATTTGTCAGACTCAAAATTAATATCATGTAAAGAGTAATATAGAAAAATAGCTTTCTTCTGAGTAATATGAATTAGCAAATATACTTTATAACGAATTCTAAAGAATTAAAATCAATTTTTTCTACATAAATAAATATTGGTTACAAATGCAATGCAATTTTTATGCTGCAGTATCTAAAATATTTTGGTTGTACTTTTAATATTTTGAAAGAAAGCAATTTTTAGTTCAAATATCTGTATTTTAAATTGTAGTTTCCTAAATCTTTCTTGTTGTCATATGAAATCAAAGAATTATATATCTGTATAAAAAAAGCCGGAGTCATGTGACTGTCGTAAACAGTTAAAAATTCATAAAAGTCGGAAAAATAACCACAATAAAAAACGGTTTGCAGGTTTGGCATCTATAGGTCACGGGATATTTTTAAAGACAGTAATAAAAGATAACTCAAAAAATATCCAACAGATGACGCTGTAAGCTTTCGACTTCGGCGGAAATATGCAAATGAGACAGTTATAAGAACTTGCACTGTTCAACCTATTGTTGTTTTTAATATCATTAAAAGCCTTAAAAATAGAAAAGCCCTGGTATTGACAATATTTCAAATTTTGCTCTTAAGAATCTTCTTTTTAATTGCATTAACTACCTTACTAATCTTACCAATGCCATTTTTAAATTCTATTATTTTCCTAAACTTTGGAAAACCTCGATTATCTATCCAATACCCAAACCTCAAGCTAACCTTCAAGACCCGACTAATTATCGCCCCATTTCTCTGCTCCCTGCTATTAGTAAAGTTGTTGAACGCGTCATTAGGTCCCAGCTGAATGACATTCTAGATGAAAAGAACATACTTATTCCTGAAAAATTTGGCTTCAGAGCTAAACATTCCACAGTTCACCAACTCCTACATCATTGTGGAATTCCTTAGTGAAAACCTCAACACGAAAACTCCAGCAGCTGCTGTGTTTCTAGACGTCGCTAAGGCTTTTGATAAAGTTTGGCATGAAAGCCTTATCTACAAATTAATTAAACTTGGAATTAATGCCAGACTAATACACTTATTACATTCGTACCTTTGCGAACGCACTTTTTGTGTCCTCATTAACAAAATTCTTTCCACACTTTACCGTATATTTTCGGGTATACTTCAAGGCTCGGTATTATTTAACATATTATTTAATCTTTTCTTAAATGATATCCCAAGAACAATGAGGACTTATCTTGCTCTGTACGCGGACGACACTGCAATATACGCCTCTGCACATCACCCATTCACTCTATACAAAATTTTACAAAAGCACATAGATGATTTTCTTTGCTAGTGCAATCTATTGCGCGTTAAACTTAATGGACAAAAAACTGCTGTTATCTATTTTTCAAGAAAACTAACTTATCCTAACCGCAGCACTATTAATAACATTAACATTCTCTGGACTAACGATACCAAATACTTGGGAGTTACTCTGGATCGTAGACTTACTTGGAAAAGGCATATTACTAATATCCGAGCAAAGCCGCCGGAATCTCTAAATCTTTTTCTCTTCTACTTAAAAGTAATACGTTCTCTATAAAAAATAAACTCATACTATATAATGTATCAAATCAATTCTTACCTATGCCTGTCCTACCTGGGATTTCGCATGCAATACCAGTATGAAAGAGCTTTATGACGCGCATAATAAAAATCTTCGCAATATTTGGTATGGTAACAGATACTTACGTAACACCACAATCCGTAGGAATCTAAACCCTGTTTTATTAAAGAAACGCATTAACCAATTCTCAAAATTTTCTACAAATCTGTCTATAACCTTCCCAACCAAATTGTTGCGGAATTACCAAACTACGAGGTATCTGACCCCACTAACAGAAAAAGCCCTAAATTTACGCTATTGCTTAGTGATGAAGGTTGAGTTTTCCTCACTTAACAACTAAACTTAAACTCTTTGTTTGTTTTTGTCTTGTTTGTTATTTAAAAAAAAAAGCAAAAAGTTAATCTGCTACTATTATCAATTATTTTTGTTAACTTAAAATATATGGTCTCTAAAAAGAGTCTTTTTTTACAGTTGTGGCATTCTCCGGTAGCTTTTTCACCTGACCATGGCTTTATGGATCTAATGGAATTTTTCTTTTTTTAATTTAATTTCATTTTTCTTTTCAATTTGTTAAACTACATGCATTTAACATGTTCTCATTAATTATTTACTCTCTTAAGCTTTTTTACTTATTAATAGTTATTTTTATTTTTGTGGCTACCAGCCGCATTTAAACAATTTTTCTTTTAACGGCTCCCTAACGCCTCTGCAACACAACTTACCTCTACACTGGATGTAAAGTTACCACGCAACTAGGTAGTCCATCAAACTGATCACATTATTCCATTGTTCCACAATTAGTTTAGGATTGAAAGCCGTGTACTTGATCAAGGATTGGTCCGTTATTCCTGCACTGTAAAAAAATTGACCCTTTTGTTGCATCGACACTCCACGGTTTTTATAGAATATCTCTCTTTCGACCCATGAGAATGCTCCATAATAGGGTGAAGTTATCGTTTTCTATAAAAGCGGTGGAGTGACGATGCAGCAAAAGGGTCGAATTTTTTACAGTGTACATCCGAACGCTTATGTTACTTTAATATTTGTTTATTGCAAAGTTTTAAATCTTATTGTAGAATAATAGTCGAAAAATATGCTGAACTTCTTACATTGCTTTAAGTGTAGACGCATTAATCTGCTGTTAATTTAATCGAGTAGATTTTTTAAAATCATGCTTGGTTTTATCGTTACTATTATTATTATAAAAACTCAATGAAATGAGACATGATTTTTAAACCAATTTCAGCTGAAAGTACATTTTTATCACTTTCCAACAAACTTGAAAAATGTTTATGCTTTCGGTATGTCTGGCCGTCTGTTCGTCTGTCCGCGCTCTGACTCTCGTAAATATACTACTCGTATTGCCATCAAATTTTTAGATGTTATTGACGTTTACCCTAGAACGAACCCTATTGAAAATGAAGTTTCTACCATCATTAGTTTATTTACATGGATAGTCAAAACTTTTACGTTACATTACGGAATATGGGGAAATAGTTTCAAATGAATTTTAAAGCTGTTACACCCTGTCATTTATATGCATTTGCAAAGTGCGCTAAAATATGCATTCTGTAAAATATACAGTGAAAATAATAGTTATTATTCATTTATAGGGCCACACAAACGAACTCCATTACACAATAATAAAGGGGGGAATTGTTTGCGATATATTTTATTTATCGTAAATGATTTCATGTACAATCAAATTAATATGCGTCGTTGAGGGTTAATAAGAGTTATTTCATGCATAATACGAAGTACAGTAGAACCCCGATAATTCGGACCCCGATAATCCGGATCTCCGGATAATTCGGATCGGTTTGGTCATTTTTTTTTTCAAGATTGAAAAGCGATTGGCTAATTTACATAACATTAACTTGTTTCATCGTCGTATTCTAAATAAAAAAAAACTTTTTGTGACATGTTTTCGGAATAATTAAGGAAAGTAAACATTATTACTCTCTGCAAATATTCAATAAGTTTAACATAAAGGTGATTTTCTGTTAGTATGTTATATTTTATTCCATTTTTTTCTAATTCTGCGGATAATCCGGATTTTCGATAATCCGGATTGGGTCCGGTCCCAATTAATTCGAATTATCGGGGTTTTACTGTACATAGCATTTACAGGGATACACAAAAGATTTCAAATCTTATATTCTTATCCGAAGTACTGTATATTATCCATGATAGTTGATGGATTGATGAAATGCCTTTTTAATTATGATATGCCTTTTTAAGTTTCACTAAATGTATGCATATTATATGGTGTGTATTATTGCTATAATTGATATACAGGACTACATGAAAAAGCTTGTAAAAGTTACTGAATATGAGCGTAATTTACTTAAAGGTGGTTTTTAAATAAGTTAAGCATTGTTACATTGAATTGCTTTCAGTTTACTTAGAAATATTTGTAAAATACAGATAAAATTATGCACAGGTCACGCAAAGTATTGGCTTCATTGTCTCTATGGATGATAAATTCTGGAAATATGATTTAAATAATTTTAAGAGTGTTTTTGTGTTAACTAAATTTTATCAAAATACGGCTTGTAATAAATGTACACTAGATAAATTACAGGGCTTAACAAACGTATTCAGGTATATTTTTATTTATTAGTACAAATTGCTGAAAGAGAAATTTCAACTAGTAAGGCGTTTTCTTGGTAAACTAAATTTTCCCATTGTATAGTATGTATATCAACCGACAGATCAATAAAGGGTTATTCAGAAGTATTGGAATACATATTTGTCTATGAAAGTAACACTTTATTTCCCTAAATAATGAAGTTTTGTTAAAGATTTCAGGAAGTGCTGGGAAGTGTTTCTTAATCTATGCTTAACACATGATTTTTCTTACTTGTTTTGTGTGTGTGTGATCGTGTTACGCTTAGAAGTGAATAATTCTGCGATAACAAAATTAAATGCCTAGGCTGCCACCATCGCTGTCAATATAGCATCAGTTTTACTCATGGACATATTTTTGCTTTATAATGAATGCCTTTATATCTTTGAAAGTTGGTAAAAAACAGAAAATACAAAAAAGTAAATTCCAAAAGATGAACAATTTTCATAAATATCCAAATCCCAGCCGTGAACAGTCTAAGATGATTTTTGATAAAAAGTTTCAAATTCGTATTTTATCAGCAGTTTAAAGGAAATGTCGTTACTCAAATCTATTTTATAATCTAAACTGATATCACTGAAGCAGTTGCTATTGTTCTTAAATAGATTAGAGTTTTATTCTTCATTTATTGAGCAGTTGGATAATTTAGAAAAAAATATCGTTTGGTGAATAATTTACATTATACCGGATATTTTCATATTATTTGGTAAGCAATTTATGTTTATTGAATTTCTTTTTAGGTGCGTTCGTAATTATGTAAATATGTAGCACCTATAGTCGTAATTTAGTCCGTCCGTATATAATAGAGCAAAAACTACCTAACCGAATTATTTGCAATTTAAAATATACAATTTTTGCATAAATTTATCGAGTCGTTTCAAATTTTATGAAAATCGGATGTATAATTTAATGACAGGGGCAATCAAAAGCATTCTGTTACATTATGTCAATGGAAAAAAAAGTTTCAAGTCATTTTAATGGTGTTATACTCTTTCAAGCATAATATAATTGACACACAATATGGCCAAAGGTGACCGGCCACTTCCGATTTTAGACGTTTTCTTAAATATCTAGAAAAATACATGAGGAATTATTCTGAAACTATAAATGTATAATCATAATACGTGCGTATCTTAGGCAAACATAATCATTAATACATTTCCTGGAATATTTTTTCCCAAAGCACCATAGGGGACCGTCAACAAATTGAAAAAGAACGAATATCTCTTGGATAAACCTGACAAAGCTAATGTAATAAAAGCGTTCAAACTGTAGATTATGATTATGTGACTTATTGTCAGCGCCGTGCGAAAGGGGGGCGAATGGGGCGGTCGCTTTACGCGCGGAAATTTAGGAGGCGCCAAATTCGCACTACCAACGTACTTTTTAGCATGTCGCAAGAAAAAGTTCGGGGGTGGAGAGCGCCAAATTGAAACTTTGTCCCGGGCGCAGTTTTCTCTTCGCACGCCCCTGCTCATTGTATTAAACTGAGTTCATTTTTATGTAGATAGCATGGATACTCTTTGAGAAGTTTTTATAAATACAGTCACAAATTTTGTTAAGATTTTTGCTTATAATTTGCAGAGTTCTAAATATAAAAAAATGTTCTTTTCAGGAAATATGATAAACAACATTGTATACAACATCCTGTAACCAGAATTAAAAAATATTAAAATGGTATGAAAAATAAGCAGATTTTTTAAATAATGTTTAATCGCGCATGCGTCAATGTTATCAAAATGTAATTTGCATAGTGTGTTTGCTAAATATATAGAGCAACTTTTGTGAAAGTCTCAAAAACATACCTTGAAAATTCTGAAAATTACCATCGATAGAATAAGCTCAAAATCCATTATTCCCAAAACGAAGCAAAAAATGAAAAGCTGTATCCATATCCATTAATTAGTGTCGATATGTAGAATACACAATACTGTACGTACTACTATATTTGGACTATGTTTGAACAGGGGCAAATACAATTATTTGGATGCTTTTGAAATCGGTTCGGCAGTTCCAGAGATTACCCCTTACAAAGAAACAAATTTTACCTCTTTATAACATAGGTGTAGATATTGATTACATCTTCACTTATAATTAATTGCTATCTTATAACAACAGTACCTAAATTGATGCATGGTTAAAAATTGCCTTAACAAGTTTTGGCAGCAAATTCTGAAAGATTTTTTAACCCAAAAAATGTAAAGTGTTAAATAATGACTTCAAATTTAGTGTATTTAGAAAGAAAAAATAATTGACGAATATTCAGGAAATTTCTTTTTTTGGAAAAATATCTGTCTTTTAGTATAACGTGTGTGCGGATAAGGGTGGTATTTTAGGTTCCTGTGGGTCTTTATCATATTTTCAAACAAAATTATTTTCTGAACGTCAACAAAATAATTTTTTTTTCAACTATCGAAAAAAAAATAAGCAGGAAAACAGAATAATGAAAATTTAGTAAGCTGGAAGAACAAATTATTGAGTGGCTTCGTACCCATATAAATTGACGCCACTGATTTTGCATATTAAAACTGTTTTATTTTCGGTTTGTGACTCTTCCTTAAAGGAGAATGCACATGGCCAAAGTGACCGACCACTTGCAATTTGAGGCATTATATTAAACAACTTGAAACATACTTGAGGAATTATCCTGAAACTCTAAGTGCGTAAATATAATTGTACAGATCATACGTTTCCGTGAAGATTTTTTCCCTAAATTCCACAGGGGACCGTTAACAAATTGATAAAGAACGAATACCTTTTGGATAATTCTGTCAAAACTAATGCAGCAAAAGCAATCAAACTGCATATTATGATTACGTGGTTTATTTTAATAAACTGTGTTCATTTCTATGTGGATAGCATGTGTACTCATAGAGAAATTAAGGATTTTATAAAAACAGTCCCAAATTTCACCAAGTTTTTTCCTTATAAGTTATTAAGTTCCTTATAAGTTCCTTATATTTCCTTATAAGTTAAGCCCAAGTTATTTTCCTTTTCATTTTCCTATTCATAAGTGTCAATATAGGATGCACAATATTTAGATACAACCCTTCATTTTTTTGCTTCAATTTGGGAACAATGGATTTTGAACCTATTCTATGGACGATCACTTCGAGAATTTTCAAGCTATGTTTTTGAGACTTTCACAGAAGTTTATCTATACATTTAGCTAACACAATATGCAAATGAAATTTGGGTAGCGTTCACGCATGCGCAATGAAAAATTATTTAGTAAACCTACTCATTTTTCATACAGTTTTTGTTATTTTTTAATTTTGATTACAGGGTAAAATTGTGTACAATGTTGTTTGTCATGTTTTCGGAAAAGAACATTGTTTTATATTAAGAACTCTGGAAATTATAAGCAAAAAACTTGGCAAAATTTGGGAGCGTTTTTATAAAAACCTTAATTTCTCTATGAGTGTGCATGCTATCCACATAAAAATGAATATAATTTATTACAATAATCCGCTTAATCATAATCTGCAGTTTGAATGCTTTTGCTACATTAGTTTTGACAGGGTTATCCAAAAGATATTCGGGGTTTTTTTTTCAATTTGTTTACGGTCCCCTATGGAGTTTTAGGAAAAACTCTTTACGGAAATATTTGAGCAGTACTATTTTGTTTAAGCACTTAGAATTTCGGGATAATTCCTCGTGTATTTTTCTAGATATTTAGCAAAATGTCTAAAATCGAAAGTTGCCGGTCACATTTGGCCATATAATGTATTAAGTATATTTTATTTTTCTTTTAATATTTCTTTTTGTTCTGATGCTTTTAAATATTTATATAGTAGTAAAGAATGTATTCAGTGAAAGTTTATAATTTAGATTAAAATATATGGATATTTATTATATAAAAAGCCTGAGTGAAAAAAAATAGTTTTCCCTCCTCTTATTTTCGACAATTGCATTTTGTTCACCAATAATTTGAAGATTATGCTACTGCTTCAAAATGTTATACAGGACGTAACGGGTATTTGAGAACACACGTTATAGATGAAACTTAACCCTGTATATCATAGTTGCAACTATTTTTCTGTTACGTTTTCAATATGTCAAAATCTAGACTAACTGATTAAATGAAAAAACATGTTATCATTTGTTCACTGGCTGAAGAACACGTCGATTTAAAGGTTGCCACATTCTTTAAGTTAGCCGGCTCTTTTTTTTTTTTTTTTTTTTTTTTTTTTTTTTTTTTTTAATCTAAGATGAGAAGTGAAAGCGGCCCAGATTCATGTGGCAAACATTTTGCGCAGGAAACGATATCTGATCTCGGCCCGGCACGATTCTGCTAAAAAGTATTAAGCCCGGTTTAGACACAATGTAGCTGTCCGATGCCGATCTCTACATTATACAAGTTACATTTCTGTATTGATGTTGTCAAATTAGTATCGACTCGTCATGCACATTTATACTTATTCTCGTTAAATCCATATTCGTTGAAAATAGCTCATATTTTATCGTTTTTGCTTAAATCCTTAAAATGGGTCAATAGGTATTGTCGCTAATTTTGTTTTTATCGTTTCGACCCGGCCCGTTAGGAAATTCGAAACCAGTTATCCGGGGCAGCTACGGGCCTCAGGCCAGCCCTTTGCCAGTAAAGACCTATATTCCAGGGAACAAAAGGTAACTGCCTGACCAGACACAAGCGCCTTCTTAACAAGCTGGAACAATAAGAGAAGCCAGAAATGATCTTGTTTCTTTCCTGTGCGAAAACTTTGCTTAAATCAACAAAGTGAATCACATTAAGATCGGTGATGGTGTAAAATCCCGGAAGAGATTCTGATTAACATGTTCAGAAATTTTCCATTCTCACTGATAATTTTGGAGGTACCTGTTGTAATTCATTCATTAATATAATAATATTAAAATTATAACAGTACCCTGACAAATAAGCAAAAACTATCTGATGTCTCCACATTTCTTTCTTCAATATGCCCAAAGTCGTCACTCATACCAAGGTATCAAAATTATAAATTGCTTCTATAAAACATGGGAGGTCTTATATTTTTTAACAAGATTCTATGTTATCCCATACAGCCTATAAAAACTGAAAATGGATCGCTAAAGAATTCATGACAATGTCATCCTCAACTTGTTTCCTCCCCCCCCCCTCTCCACGCACACATACACACACCTACTGATATATTAACCGCATGGTCCATTTGCAGCGTAGTTGAAAGAAACTTCAATAGTCATCTAAATAACAATGTTATAGTTTTAAAAGCAGTCGTTGTGGATGCAGTGGCAAATGTTCCCAACACTCATCTGATCATTACCTGTAGTCAGTTTTGACGGCCTGTAGAAGCACTTATTGCGGCTAGCAGTGGTTTCAATAAATGATGTCATCCAGTGTGTATGTGGTCACCTGTACAGAACGTTAAAATAAAAAAAATGCTCAATCGAAAGCAGTTTTTGATTTGTTCTCAAATACCTGCCACACACTGTTATTTTAAATCAAGTATCGCACGCTTCAAGGAATTTTTTAACACAAATATAAATATTTTTAAAGTCCTTCCGGCAATGCCGGGAGGAAGAGGTAGCTTTCATATACTTATATATTTATTTATTTATTTTAAGGTAAGTTACATTGTTCAAAAACACTATGCTCAAATTAGTGGAAATAATCTTATAAAATTAGTGATTTTATAAGACTGAAACTAGTTTTTGTCAAGACTGAATATTAATAGGAATTTTTAGAAATTAGTCATCTTTTATTCAACCTGATTTTATTTTAAGCGATTTAGAGAGTCACCAAATTTTACGATATCATAAAGTGTATGCCATTTTAAAGCAACATTGTGGATCGTTCAGATCAGACCGTTTCAAAATGTCAGCCATAAGCAAAATTCAAAGTGCTATAACTCAGTCATTTTATAAGATATAGACAAAATAAAAAGTGTTCTGGAATCGTTGTTTAAAGTTCTAACACGAAAAATAAAAATATTTTTCTATTTTTAATTTTTTCGCATTTAATTTTAAATTTTAAATTTTTAAAAAAATTTAAAATGGCCACCATTTTGAAACAAAATGGTGGATGATGCTGGCCGACCAACTCGGACGAGACATTTGTATGTACTATGTACATGCCAAGTTTCATTGAAATCGGTTGATAAATACACGTGTTATCACGTGACAAAAATCAGATCGTTTCAAAATGTCAGACATAAGAAAAATTCAAAGTGCTATAACTCAATCATTTTGTAAGATATAGACAAAATAAAAAGTGTTCTGGAATCGTCGTTTTATGTTCTAACACGTAAAAGAAAAATATTTTTCAAAATTTGATTTTTTCGCATTTAATTTTAAATTTTTAAATTTTTAAAAAATTTAAAATGGCCACCATTTTGAAACAAAATGGCAGATGATGCTGGCCAACGTACTCGGTCGAGACATTTGTATGTACTATGTACATACCAAGTTTCATTGAAATCGGTTTATAAGTACGCGTGTTATCACGTGACAAAAATCAGAACTCATCGTTTCAAAATGCCAGCCATAAGAAAAATTCAAAGTGCTATAACTCAATCATTTTTTAAGATATAGACAAAATAAAAAGTGTTCTGGAATCTTTGTTTTAAGTTCTAACACGTAAAAGGAAAATATTTTTCAACTTTTAATTTTTTCGCATTTAATTTTAAATTTAAATTTTTTTTTTAAATTTAAAATGGCCGCCATTTTGAAACAAAATGGCGCATGATGCTGACCAACGAACTCGGTCGAGACATTTGTATGTACTATGTACATGCCAAGTTTCATTGAAATCGGTTCATAAGTACGCGTGTTATCACGTGACAAAAATCAGATCGTTTCAAAATGTCAGCCATAAGAAAAATTCAAAGTGCTATAACTCAATCATTTTTTAAGATATAGACAAAATAAAAAGTGTTCTGGAATCTTTGTTTTAAGTTCTAACACGTAAAAGGAAAATATTTTTCAACTTTTAATTTTTTTGCATTTAATTTTAAATTTTAAATTTTTTAAAAAATTTAAAATGGCCGCCATTTTGAAACAAAATGGCGGATGATGCTGGCCAACGAACTCGGTCGAGACATTTGTATGTACTATGTACATACCAAGTTTCATGGAAATCGGTTCATAAGTATGCGTGTTATCACGTGACAAAAATCAGATCGTTTCAAAATGTCAGCCATAAGAAAAATTCAAAGTGCTATAACTCAATCATTTTTTAAGATATAGACAAAATAAAAAGTGTTCTGGAATCTTTGTTTTAAGTTCTAACACGTAAAAGGAAAATATTTTTCAACTTTTAATTTTTTCGCATTTAATTTTAAATTTTAAATTTTTTAAAAATTTTTAAATGGCCGCCATTTTGAAACAAAATGGCGGATGATGCTGACCAACGAACTCGGTTGAGACATTTGTATGTACTATGTACATACCAAGTTTCATTCAAATCGGTTCATAAATACGTTAGTTATCGCATGACAAAAATCAGATATATATATATATATATATATATATGGTTATATATATATATATATATATATATGTCAACATTTGAGCGGAGGGTGGTTTTGGGGTCTGGGGGTCATGATCGGTGAAAATATACCAAAATTTTCCGGAAGTGTTTTCCTCCGGACGGCTGCAATAGGTAGCTTTTTACTTTTTGTAATGAAAGCTACCTAAAATAGAAAAATATTGATATTTCTCCTGACTAAGTTAAGCCCGCGAAAGAAAACGCTCTTAAAATGAGCTCTTTTAAAAGAGATTTTATCCCGTACCAGTATTTTTTTTAAATACTGGTTAATTACTGGTTTTAAATTTTAATATTTTGACGGGTTTTTTTTTTTTTTTTCATAGGATAGCTGAGGATGATCCGCAACCGACCTAGTTTTTACTTTTTTGATTTTGGTTATATTATTTTTATATTAGGATAGTTTCAGTTTCATTACCGGATCAAATCGATTCTGAAAGTTAAAGTACTTTTTTTTTAATCTGACACCAAAATTGAAAAAGTAAAAACTAGGCCGGTTGTGGATCGTCCTCAGCTATCCTGAACAAAAAAAAAAGTCAAAATATTAAAATTTAAGCGAGATATTTGAAAAGAACGCCCCCATAGGCTTTACATTATCATCCGGGTCTTTTTCAGTCAGTAGTGTGACATCTTACATGCGCTTACATTATGACGTAACGGTCTCCTCACATCTACCGCGACTAATAACATATAGAGCCAGTTCATTATGTTTAAAACGTCAAATGGAGTGGATCCTTTTCACACGTTGATTGGTACAAGTGGCCCTCCCATCGTTTAGTGTCTATAAGCCATGTATAGATGATTCTCTCGTATGACGCTTTAAAAGTCACGAACTGGCATTGTATATCATTGGTCGCAGGCCTACGGGATCTACAAAGCGCAAACTTCCAAATCAATCAGCGAGTTCGCTGGTTATTTATGTCGCCACTGATTGGTTGGACCTTATGATTTAACTTCTGGAACACCAAAATCTGGGATTCTAATGCTCATATTCACCATAAACTTCAACCTAGAAAATCTCGGATGGACACTCAAATGAAATTCACGATGACATTTGATTGGACATTATCAAGAAGGCATCCAATCAAGATTAGAGGTGAGCGTTCGACCTAGGTTTTCAACATAACCTGGGGTTGAAGTAGTTGGTGAATAAGAGCATAAGACGATAACTCTAATGTAAATGGAAATTTATATCACGAGCATCGATTTCGAAAGAAAATTTTAATTTAATAAGAAAAATGATTTTAAAATAAGTTAAAAAATTATCACTTAAAACAAGTAATAAATAAATTAACATAATTTCTAAATATGTTTCTCTTTTAACATTACCTATACAGCATAAAATAATTTTTATAAAAGCTGAGAAATTGTGCCGATATTTTTTAACTAAACACAATAGTGTTACAATGATACAGGATCACAGCATCCGAAGCTCAATTTCGCTTTTGTGAATGTAGGCCTGGAGTACGATATGGAATATAGCATTAAAGAGGTTAAGTACTCAGCCTGATGCAGGACAATGTGCTTACCATTAAACTACCAAGCAATATAAAAAAAATTTAAATTATTTAATACAATTTATGTTAATGTATAGAACCCCTGACATACATTAACCAAAAGTTCTTTTCAGATATAGCATGGACCCACTTAGTCCAGAGGACAGGAACTACGTTGCTTGCAGAATTACTGGAGCTCTGCTATTTTCTATAATTGGAGCTATGATCTTCATATGTTTCCTCTGGTTTGGTAATCTTAATTCAACACTGTGGTGTCTTCCTCTAGGTATGTTATACTTTTTACTTCATCTTAAATATATTTGTTAGACCTTAACATAATTATATACAGGGTGATTCTAAATTTTTCTTACAATAAAAGAGAGGTGATAGTACACATCAAGACAAATAATATTAAATAGGAAACCAAGGGTCCCAAATGTTTTCCAAAGGAGATAGCCGCCATTAAAGTTTAGGGACCAAAATTTCAAATAAACATAAAAAACAGAAAAATCGGTCGATTGATTTGCGGTTTTCACTAAAATTATTCTTTATGTCGTCATTTTCCTGAAATTAAATAATAAAGATAAATTTCAAAAAATGCCGATAGAGGGCGCTTTAGACTTTGGAATAACGAACAGCTATTTTTTGCCGGTATTTTTTGCATCTCATCAAATGTTTTCGTAAGCTTAGACTCAAACTTAAATTTTGAGCTCAAAATCTGAAAGTGGGAGTGGTTAAGTAGCACAAACTGAACTGTGTTCAGAGGGTTCAAATTTCCAATGATTATAAAAAACGGAAAAATTGGTTCATTGATTTGCGGTTTTCACTAAAACTATTCTTTATGTCGGTATTTTCTTAAAAATAAATTATAAAGATAATTTTCAAAAATGCCGATAGAGGGCGCTTTAGACTTTGGAGTAACGAACAACTCTTTTTTGGCGTTATTTTTTGCATCTTATTAAATGCTTTCGTACGTTTAGACTTAAACTTAAATTTTGAGGTCAAAATCTGAATAGTTGGGAGTGTTTAAGTAGACAAACTAAACTGTGTTCAGAGGATTCAAATTTCAAATGATTATAAAAAACGGAAAAATTGGTCGATTTGTTTGCGGTTTTAGCTAAAACTAATTTTTAAATGAGCATTTTCTTGAAAATAAATTTTAAAGATAAATTTCACAAAATGCCGATAGAGGGCGCCGTAGATTTTGGAGTAGCGTGCAACTATTTTTAACTGTTATTTTTTTTAATCTCATTAAATGCTTTCAAATGCATAAACTTAAATTTTAGGCTCAAATTCTGAATCGTTGGGAGTGTTTAAGAAGCGAAAAATTGAATTGTGTTCGAGGAGGGGGGGGGAGGGTTAAATTTCAACTCCTCGAAACACTTCAATTTGCGCTACTTAACTACTCCTAATTATTCAGATTTTGAGCTCAAAATTTAAGTTTAAATCTAAGCTTTCGAAAACATTTAATAAGTTTTTGCAAGCATTTAATCAGAACAAAAAAAATAAAGGTTAAAATTAGTTGTTGGTTACTCTGAAGTTTAAGGGCCCTCTAATGGAATTTTTTGAAATTTATCTTTAAAATTTATTTTCAAGAAGATACTGACTTAAAGAATAGTTTTATTTCAAACCGCAAACGAATCGACAATTTTTTTCATTTTCTATAATTATTTTAAATTTGAACACCCCCCCCCCCCCTTAAACACAGTTCAGTTTGTACTACTTAACTACTTCCGACTATTCAGATTTTGAGCTCAAAATTTAAGTCTAAGCTTCCGAAAACATTTAATGAGATGCAAAAGTAACGGCAAAAAATAGTTGTTCGTTACTCCAAAATCTAAAGCGCCCTCTATCGACGTTTTTTGAAATTTATCTTTATAATTTATTTTTAAGAAAATACCGACATAAAGAAAAGTTTTAGTGAAAACCGCAAATCAATGAACCATTATTTCCGTTTTTTTATAATAATTTGAAATTTGAACCCTCTGAATACAGTTCAGTTTGTGCTACTTAACCACTCCCCCTTTCAGATTTTAAGCTTAAAATTTAAGTTTGAGTTTAAGCTTACGAAAACATTTAATGAGATGCAAAAAATACCGGCAAAAATAGTTGTTCGTTATTCCAAAATCTAAAGCGCCCTCTATCGGCATTTTTTGAAATTTATCTTTGTAATTTAATTTCAAGAAAATGCCGACATAAAGAATAATTTTAGTGAAAACCGCAAATCAATCGACCGATTTTTCCGTTTTTTATGTTTATTTGAAATTTTGGTCCTTAAACTTTAATGGCGGCTATCTCCTTTGATAAACGTTTGGAACCCTTGGTCTCCTATTTAATATTGTTTGTCTTGATGTGTACTATCATCCCTCTTTTATTGTAAAAAAATTTTGGAATCACCCTGTATATATTAGGTCCGGATGGAATGAAATTTTCGGACTCGTCTCTTTTGAATTTTCTCAATTTACTGCCCCTCTTCCATTTAGGGCAATTGCAACAAGACTGTATAATTATTGGATGCATTATGTATCAAAAAGCTATTATAAAATATTGTTAAATAGAACTATTTCTTTTAAGTATAATTTGACTTTTCTTCATTTGAATCAAAGCACGACGAAAAATAAATGTAACTAGTTTTGTATGTCACTCCAGACCAAAGAAATAAATTCTGAAAATCTAAAAATTTTTACATTTTGATACTGATATCATTACCCGTGGGGGGGGGGGGGGGATTCTAAGGATAATATCATTTGATATCAGAAGATGGGAGGCGGTCCAAATTTACAAAAACAGTTGATAACGTTATATTTGCCCAGCCTCTAACAAGGGAAGTCTACGTAGGATTTTTCTTTTATTGCATTAAAATGATATTTATAACATATATTATGTTTAATTAAGCTGTTTTAACACAGCATAATCCTCCTTTAATGTTTTTACATTAGTCAGGTGCTTAAATCTGTGTTTAAGTTGATAAATAGAAAAATACGCTTCTTTTCAATTCTTTATGAAAAAAGAAATAAGAAAGGCGGTATATATTCGAGTAATGTTATATATAGACACATATCGCTCGTAGGCTGCAATAGTAGCACAACTCAAAAAATACGAATTTTGGGTTAATGTGCCTCTCTAGCATTGCAGATTGGTATTCTTTCCAGCAACAATAGAGGCATATCTTGTAGTTCAGTATTTCACGAGCAGAAGGCAGAAATGCCGCTGTTACCTTCCTTGCTTCCAAGGCGAAACTCCAAACCCATTAATGTCAGAACTTGATTTTTTGAGTTGTGCCACTATTGCAGTCCACGAATGATATTATGGAACTTGCAATAATTTTATGTAATGGAAATTCTGGAAAATCCTGTGTAGGCTGAAAACACTTAAATTGTTTGCTTTAATGTGGTTAAGTAAGTTAATTACATCAACATTGTAGTAAATCAGCATAGATTTTCTGCAAAATTAAGCGGAATTGAAGTTACGGAAACACAAATCTCACTAGTGTAAAAAATTAAAGGTTAAAATTCATGCGCAAATCCCTCGAATTTTAAACTCTATGGCGTTTGGAGCCCTAGAAATATTGCTAGAGATTCTGGATATGTGAAGTTTAATCATAATAGTCTTACTTAACCTCTAACTACTGTTAGCGGTCTCATAGATCGCTGAGTTTTTCAAGTTTTGGAGTTTAACTCGTAATTCTAAGTTTAACTGTAGATATGGGTCAAAATTTGTTTCGTTTGGAGCCCTATTAGTATCTCTAGAGGATTTTGAATAACTGAATATTATTTATAATAGTCCTGTATATAAAGTTTAATATACAAAAATAGTATTCTGAGAGTTAGTTTAACATTTTATTTATCTTTAGATTAAGCGGTCTGACAGACCCCTCACAGTAGTTATGCGACGATTTTTGTCACAGCAGTTAAGGGTTAAAGACTCACCGGGTACGGAAAAAGTACCCGGTGAGTTAACCCATTTTAGGCCAAGCACAGAAATTTTATAAAATGTAGCATTATTTTTATTGAAATATGCTTAAATTACATACATTAAGACACAAAAAAAGATTCGTGCATGAAAAATAATATTTTATATAAGAAATAATATTTTATACAATAATATAAAATATTATTTCTTATAATGAATAATATGAATATGAATAATATTTTTATAACTTTTGTTTTATTCTTATTTCATATACAGAATTTGCAACTTTAATCTATTTTAAAAACATATAATTCATTTCAATTGGAATAATAATATATTTTTAAAAAGTCGAATTTGTCAAAGGCGTTTCAAATTAAAACTCTAGCGTATTTTGAAAATTTTTTAAGAGAAAGTGTTTACTCCAATTGAATTACTAATATTTTATGGATGTCTTCAAAAGCCTTAAAAAATAGAAGAAAAATAAAATTCTTGAAAAAAATGTGTTAGAGTGTTAAAAAAAAAATCTTTATCGAAATGTTTCGTATACGAACCTTTGGCCGAAAATGGGTTAATAGAGTCTTTCATTCACTTTTAATCAATCGGTCTCAGAAACCACTCACAATAATTATGCGACAAATCCTGTCACAGCAAATTAATGGTTAAGTAATTTAAAAAATATCAGCAAGTAAATATATGGAAAGCTAAATTTATCTGTAAAAGGTAAACTTAAGATTACAATGTGTACAAACTACTTTAAAGATGACAAGAAATATTTTTTTAAATGTTAAATTATTTTTGTATTCTCTGGCGAAGGCTACAATTGAAAGTGCTAAAAATTGAAGTAATTTAATTTCCTTTTTTAAAAATATATTTGTCATATTTGAAGTATTTTGCACATAGTGTTATTTTTAGTTTAAAAAAAGTAATTGCAACTAATCTTTAACTGCTTTTAGTCCTGTTTTTAAAAGGCCTGCTTTTTCGTGTTTTTTTTTTTTTTTTTTTTTTTTTTTCCTAGCTGTTTTTAAATTTTTCACAGTTTCACTTGTGATTTCCAATTTAACAGTCGATTTAGTAAAAATTTTGTTTCATTTGGAATCCTAGCAACTATTGTTTGAAATGTTTGAAAAGGGGAAAATTTATTAGAAATAGTACAGTACAAACAGTTTAGTGCTAAAACAGTGTTTTATGAGTTAATCGCGCCTTTTATTCCTCTTTCAATCGAATGGTTTCGCAAATCGCTCACACTCTTTATGTGGTAATTTTCTGTCATAGCATTTTAAAATTAAGTTAACTTTTTCAGATGAATTGTCACGTATAAAATGCATTATCGTGTTTAGGAGTATGAACGTCTCATTTAGATTTTAATTGCTGGTAAATGCGACAAAAATGTTCTAAATGCGAAAATCGATTATTATATTACCTCAATTATACGACAGTTATAAAAATTATACAAAACAAGTTAGTTTTGAATTAAAAGTACAGTATTCAAAAAATTTTTGCCTAATAAAATATGTATTTATTTAACCCTTTATCTACCGATGGTACTTATAAGTTCCTTTAAAATTACTTATAATAAAAAAAATTAATGCATCAATTAGTTGTAATACTATTTAAAATGAGTTGCAGATACATTACTTCATCTTGTTCCAAAAGCATTATAGTCCAGTCATTTAAGCTTAAATTAGGTAAGAATCTCGGAATTCGAGATACCCAGCTGTAAGTCTGTAAATACTTGTATATTGACACCCTAAAAGTTGTCTCAAAACCTACATATGGTAGGGTGTACGCAACTAGTAAATTCCAAGGTCAAAGGTCACAAAAATCGTTTTTTTTGCACTTTTTTTTTGTAAATATCTCATTTCCTATAGGTTTTTTGCTATTTGTATTTATTATCAATATTGTAGAATACAAAATTCTCTACAAATTTTGTTTGAAAACATTTTTCATACGTCGAACCGTTTTCGAGGTAGAGGGCGGAGAGCGCGCGATCACAGCATCACTCCAGGTCAAACGGTGCCTCCGGTCGAAAACGCGCCATATATAGTTGATGAACTATCGATAAATCAATGATTATAAATATTTATCAATTTTTATTAACTATTATATTATATTTTATCTTTTTCTTTATGCATTGTAAAGTTGTTGATTGTAAAGTTGCAGTGGCTCCTATTATTACTCTTCCAAAGAATTACTGTCAGCAAACAATTTGAAAGTAATCTTGAGGAATATCTTCAATATGAATTAAGTCCGTATCCAACAGCTCTATTTGATAATGATGGCATGAGAAAAACAACAAAATCGTCATTGTATGACAACATGAGCCCAATCGATTTTTTCTCAATGAAAATAATGTGACGTTCATTATTGATGGCGATTTCTTCTTCATCATGTTGTATGGAGCAGAGAAGATACTTTATCTATTATTTTTGATAAATACATTAATTATTTAAAAAAGCATTATCATTCCAAAATAATTGTTGTACTTGACGGATATTCAGACTACAGTAAGAACGTAAAAGCTATGGAGCAGCAGAGAAGAACTGCTGCACTTTCAAAAACGTATAAAGTCTGTTTAGATGAAACAATGGTTGTACCAGCTACTCAAGAAAAATTCTTATCAAATCGAAATAACAAAGATATGCTCATTAATACCTTAACTGAAAAATTACAAGCTGCAAATATTACTACTAAACAAGCCTGAGATGGTGCGGATGTTCTTATTGTTGAAACTGCAATTGAAGAATCAAAGTCTGAAAAAACTGCAGTTATAATAGGACAAGATATTGATTTACTTGTCATTTTAATTGGGCGTACACTGTCTTACGAACAAGAAATTTTCTTTAAAAAAGTTGGGAAAGGAAATGTAAAAACGGAGATATACTCGACTAAAAGTTTTGATAATTATCCTCATTCCAAAACACACATTTTATTTCTGCATGCATTAGGTGGCTGTGACACAACATCTGCGCTTTTTAAAAAGGGAAAAAAATCATTTTTAAAAGTTTTTGAGAAACTGACGAATTTGGATGAACTAGCTGCAGCATTTGAGGAAGAAAATAGTTCGGCTCAGAGATTATTAGAGAGTGGAACTCAAATCTTATTGGCAGTCTATAATGCTCCGAAATCCGTGAAAAGTCTCGATCATCTTCGTTATATGCATTACGTCAAGTCTACAAAACTTAATAAACCTGTGCAGCTTTCAATTCTTCCACCAACAAGTGCAGCTTCTCTTCAACATTTCAAACGTGTATATTATCAAGTTCAAACTTGGTTAGGGCATGATTTGGAACCCCAGGTATGGGGTTGGGCAATGCAAAACGATTTTCTGGAACCTATCATGACAATTTTACAACCTGCTCCAGAAGATTTGCTAAATACAATTTTCTGCAAATGCAAGAGTGGTTGTGGTTCGCGATGCGGATGCAGGAAAGTGGGCTTGCAATGCTCTTTAGCTTGTGGCCAATGTAATGGGCAAGCTTGTCTCAATGCAGAACCATATTAGAGCGACATTAACGAAGATGAAACCTTTGACCCCCAAAACCATGGAACAACTTGAGACAAATGTCGTTGAAGACGATAATGAAGACCAGTTTGAAATTTACCAGCAGCCGAAAGACGACGATGAAGAGGAAGAAGATGATTAAAAACATAAATTATAGTTTTTGTACCCTTTATTCCATTTTTTTACTTTTAATAAAAATAAATGTATTGAACGGTATTTTTTAATAAAACGATTAATTCATAATTTATTTGTTTTTTTATCATGTAAGAAGTTATTAATATTATATTAATTAGGTTAAAATTCAAATATAATTCCTATATTTTCATTAACAATTCTGCAATTACATGGACAGGTAAGTGTTGTTAAATAAATTAATACTGAATAAAAAGTGGATAGGTTAGGAAAAAATGATATATGGCGCGTTTTCGACCGGAGGCACCGTTTGACCTGAAGTGATGCTGTGACCGCGCGCTCTCCGCCCTCTATCTCGAAAACGGTTCGACGTATGAAAAATGTTTTCAAACAAAATTTGTAGAGAATTTTGTATTCTACAATATTGATAATAAATACAAATAGCAAAAAACCTATAGGAAATGAGATAGTTACAAAAAAAGCGCAAAAAACCAATTTTTGTGACATTTGACCTTGGAATTTAATAGTTGCGTACACCCTACCACATGTAGGTTTTGAGACAACTTTTAGGGTGTCAATATACAAGTATTTACAGACATACAGCTTGGTATCTCGAATTCCGAGGTGAACTTACTATAATGACTGGACTATTATTGGTTACACAAAACAAAAATATTTTAAAAAGGATGGTTTTTTTTCATTTGTATCTTTTCAGATTTCTTGGAGCTGAGGGAGGGGGATGATGATTTTTCAATTTGGAAATATTTCTATATTTATATTGTCAGAACATCATATTTGTACATTTTATAATTCTACAAAATATTAAGAAAGCAATTTAAAATAAAAGATTTGTGTGGGGTTATAAATATTGCATAAAACCCCTGTAAATTCAAATTTAATTAATCCTTCTAAAATCTTTCAAAAATTTATTAAATGATTATGTAAATCTTTTAATTTAGTTTTAAAAAATTGCGCAAAATGCTTTAGAATGTAAATTTTCATGAATTCATAATTCGGTAAGTAAAAGTTTAATAAAAAGCCTGGATGTGACAAATTTTTGGGAAATCGCGTCTCATTTAGGCACGATGACCTTACCTGGGTAAATTTCAACGTGTACTAAACAACAAATACTCAGAGTATATAAGCTGCATTCTAGTTCCCGCCAATTGTCCTTTAACATGTCTTCTACAGTAGACACAACAGCTTGTATTCTATTCTTCAGTTCTTTGACATCAGCAATTGGTATGGCAAAGATTATCCTTGATTTAGCCCCAAAAGAAAAAATCCAGAGGACTAATATCTGGAGAGTGTGGAGGCCAGGTTACATGGTCAATATTTAAATAATAAAAGCTTGGGTTGATGTTTTTTTAGAGCTTGCATATGCACGTGTGTTGTTAGAAATGGTTTTCTTTATATGTAGCATTAAATAATAACTGTACATGTGTATTAATTACTTTGAATTTATTTTTAAGACAGTTTCGTTTTCGGCCGAAACAACGTAGATAATCTAAATTCAGTTTCTAGTTCGGCGTCGGTCGTACACTAATCTTTACCCTTATCTCTTTTCAGAAGTAGCTTGCCTGTTTATTCTGTCATTTAGCAAGCATTACCTGAAAGGTGAATTACACCATAAGTACAGTGCTCCATACATTCTTGGAGTAAAGAAAGTTGCTGTCATCTTTTCCTTCGCCAGTGTGTGTGCATTTCTGGGTTATATTATTGTGGGTGCTAAGAATCATGAAGGTATCTGTTAAAGATTCTACGTTTAATCCGTTTCGGTTCGGTATACTATTAATTGTACACATCTTTCCATTGAATATTATTTTGTCATTTTTTTTTTTTTTGTTACTATCTACATGTAATAATATAATATATATCTACACTGCTAAAAATTTGAAACTTTGCTGCATCGTAACTCCACCACTTTTATAGAATATCGCTTTTTTGACCAATGAGAATGCTCCATAATGCAGTGAAATAATCGTTTTCTATAAAAGCGGTAGAATGAAGATGCAGCAAAAAATTCAGATTTTTAACAGTGTATTTTTTTTTTTTTTTTTACTATTTTTTTTTTTTTTTTTTTTACTATTTTTTTTTTTTTTTTTTTCACTTTTTATTTTTTTACTTAATCTTTTTAGAATTAACGCCTGAATGGTGTGATTTTAAAACTTGCAAGATTAGCAATTTTTTAAAGTTATTTCGCTACATTATTGTGTACATTATTTATTTATATTATTTGCATACATTGGATATGAAAATGAGAAATGACGCAGATATCATATACGCGCAAAATTTGGTAAAAAAAAATTCTAACGTCAATTTGGCGAAAACCTCATTTTCGAATGCTGGTTAAATATACATTTTTAAATTATTTTCTATTATTAAAAAAATAACAATAAGTAAAACAATTTTTAAATATAATAAATTTTAAAAACAAATAACAATAGAGCAAAAAACATTTTATGTTTCGGTTGTTTCTAATAATAATGATAATTTTTTTTTCTTAATTCTTTTTGCAACTTTGGCGGGTTTTTTTTTTTTTTTTAAACATATAAGGTGTTCTGGGATAATAATGCTAAGTGCTAATATTACAAGTAAATCTAAAGGAATCCAGGAATGGCACCTACGTGTTCTGTTCAGGAGGGCTCTAGCAAGGAAGGTCTCCATACGGGCATATTCCGAAAAATATGAAAAAATTCGGTTAAGAATCGAAATCACATAGCAATTTTTAATGTATCTTTTCCCAACGGTAAATCAAAGATTGTTGTTTTAAATTTGTATTTAAATTGCTAAAAGAATGTCTGAGACATTTACACATTTAGGAGACATTTAGATTGTAGTTATTCTTAACAGTTTATGTAGCGGATAGTCGAATGTCTATATTAAATTTTATAGGCTATTACAAAAAATGAAATTATTTTGGTACATATTGAAAATAAAAGCAATACAATAAAGAATTACAAATAGATTTTTCTGTGTTTCACATCGAATCTATTTTACTAACATTTATTTTCATTGGGCTAGAATTTTTTATTTCCTATTCGCTAAATTGTTAATGTTGACCAAAAGCTAGCAAGAACTCTGAACATAAAGCATTATTAGAGTGGTTTTTTTTTTTTATATTATTCTATATAACTGTCTTGTTTACTTTACAGAAAACATCGTTTCTAAGATTGTTGTGATAGTCCGGGAGCCGATGACATCAAAAATCCTGTCATCGCGGAATTGAAAAAAAAAAATGTGAACTGCGCATGGGCGAAAAGAGCGACAAATGCGAAAATGGGAGAGTTCGTACCATCTTGAGGATGAGTTTATTTATTAAACATCCTAGATATGTCGATTTTTTTGGCGAATACCTTTTTGTTTCTCTAATTCAATTAACTGTTTCTAAACATTACATTGTAATTCAGTTACACTAAAATAAGTTAAAAAAAGACAAATATAATAAAAAAGATGATTTAAAGGTATGGTTATAACTTTTTCCCTCGCAATATAGCGTAACTTAATCTTTTTAGAATTAACGCCTGAATGGTGTGATTTTAAAACTTGCAAGATTAGCAATTTTTTTAAATTATTTCGCTACATTATTGTGTACATTATTTATTTATATTATTTGCATACATTGGATATGAAAATGAGAAATGACGCAGATATCATATACGCGCAAAGTTTGGTAAAAAAAAATTCTAACGTCAATTTGGCGAAAACCTCATTTTCGAATGCTGGTTAAATATACATTTTTAAATTATTTTCTATTATTAAAAAAATAACAATAAGTAAAACAATTTTTAAATATAATAAATTTTAAAAACAAATAACAATAGAACAAAAAACATTTTATATAATTAAAAAAATTAAGGTAAATAAACGATTTATCAAAAAATAAACAATATCAGGGTTGCCATATTAGGTAAAATAATGCCATTCGGGCGCCAAGTAAATCCCAGTGAGTATATGACACACAAGGGCCCTGAATATTTAGGTTGTTAGAATTGGCGAATTTCTTGCATAGCCGCCAAGTCAGATGCCAAGCAGTCGTTAAAACTGCATTTTAGGCATAAATATAAATGAAAAAAAAAAAAGACATGTTTTTATTAAAATTCACAAAAATGTAGGAGAAAATATATATTTTGGAAAGGTTATTCCGAGAACTAATTATAGGTCCACAATCTATTTATTTTAAAATAAAATTTCACTCGGAACAAAAATTAGAAAACAATATTTAATATCATTTCTCGGCCTCATAGGCTATGACCCCCAAAGTCTGAATGGAATCGGTTTGGCATTCTGCCAAGTGAAGACCTTACAAAGCTGGTATATCAGTATGTCTATGGGCTCATCTCAGAGCCAGTCCTCGGAATGCGTGATTACTCTAAGGCTAGCTAAGGCCATATTATACCCCAATCATCTTGACTGTAGAAGTCTGACATGAGAGTGCGGGCCTTGTAGAGCAAGACTTTGAAACAACTTGAAGCAAATATGTTTGCTTCAGATGGGTATGGATGGATAAATTTTTTAAAAAAGCTTTTAATTTTTGAAGTTAATTTAGAGAAGATTTTGTTTTTAATGAGATTGTGCCTAGGCTTTTAATACTTTAGTATTAGTATATAATAAAATATGAATAATACTTTTTAAATAGGCTGCTAGATGTAAAATATGAATTTTATATTTTTATTCGATAAGAATTTGTTTTTCTCTCTTTTGAGAAGAATCGACTTTTTTCATTTCATGTTTTAATTAAAATGACTTTTTAATCTGTTCATTTGAAATGTATTTTAACTGCGAATATTTTTTATAATCAATTTTATAATTTAACTTTATTTAACTTTATGCAAATTATTCGACTTTAAAAAAATAAACTGCGAGTATCATACAGCACGATAGTGCTGTATAGTAGAGCTCAGCTGCATCTCTAATATTAAAGTCCAAAGTTTGCCTCTTAATAACTTTGGACCCAATCATCGGATCGCGACGAAATTCAAAAGGGGAAGTGTCCTACCCTAGATCTCAAAGTTTACAAAAATTCATCCAGATCCACCGATTAGTTTCGGAGATCCAGAACCCCTGTTTTGGCACTTTTTGCTCGTGAAACAACAAAAAAAGAGAAACAACTCAATTATAACCCGAACCAGGAAACATTCAGCGACATGTACTAGCTTGTTCGAAAGCTTTTAATTTAGGGGTGTGCCTTTCGAAGGTTCGGTAAAAAAATATCAAAAATTAAGGAAATGGCACCCATTTAAAATTTATATAACGCTATTCCTTTCATAATTTAACATGATATAAATCTCTCCTTTTTAACTGCTAATTCAATTGTTGCTTTCGAATTGCCATCAACTGAAAAACAATTCAATAATTTAAAAAAGAAACGATAACACGTGATCTTTTTTTTATAGATCAATAAAAATTCTGATTCTCCTGATAGTTTTGAACCTTTGAAATTGACGTCATTCGAAACAGAAAATGCATATTTTTCATAAACATATATATAAACTGTAATTAAATATTTGTTAAAACAACATCGCACCTTTATTTGAGTGTTTTCGAAGTAAAACAGTTACTACAATATAGATATTTCAATTAAAAAGGGATAATTAGGAAAAAAAAATCTTCTATATTTATAAAAATAACTATTTGAAAATGAAGCTATGAAAATCTGTGAAGATACCTATTGTCATAAGAAAATCTACGTAGATTCCGAGAAACTGCATTGGGACTACCATCTGGGAAGGGGCTGTTCTGTCGCCAAATGTCGCCAAGTTTTTCGCCAACTTGGCGGTATATCGTCAAATCTGACGTTCAAAATTACTCGCGAAAATTAAAGCCAACTTGGCGTCATTTCAAGTATTTCGCCAAACTAATATGCCTACTAATAATTTTAAATACTAATGCTAGTTTAGATTTCTAGTTGAAGGTGATAGATAAAGTTCCTGAAAGGATCTGAAAAAGATATGAAATCATACAAAAAACTGGTGGAACCAGAGAGAAAAGTAGAGCTCGATTTAAAAAAAATCTTACAGTAAAATTTGGGAAATATTTTCAATGTGCGTGCAAAAGAAAGGGAATCAGATGATCTGCAAAGCTTATGAAATAACCCAAATTTTTGTTAGCTGAAAATGAGGACTGAGCTTTACTGGTGCTTTAAAATCAATCAGAGAAAAAGAGGCATTTTTAACTCTTTTCGTATTTCAATCATCCATAACCAGTTTAAAAATTTGGGTTCATAACTATATGTTACAGGCTGATGTAATGAAGTATGAGAACGGTTCGTTCTGTACAAAGTGTGAACACAATTCCATACCAGCTGTTTTGATAACTGGAAGATCAAATCTCCAAGTAAACTCAAAACCTTGAATAGATACGATTCAATCATATACTAAATATTTGTGTTCAAACATACTTATCTACATCAATTCCTCAACAACTTGATTATATTAATGTTATACTTTAATTATCACATCATGGTTTATATTTGTTTAGCATTGTGGGGCTTAACCGATTTGAGACAACATAACAATATTGACTATTGACTACTTTCCTCAGTAATCATTTTGAGTGGATAATAGTATAATTCTGAATATAAGGCACCAGTGCAGCTCAGTCCTCATTTTCAGCTAACAAAAATTTGGGTTATTTCATAAGCTTTGCAGATCATCTGATTCCCTTTCTTTTGCACGCACATTGAAAATATTTCCCAAATTTTACTGTAAGATTTTTTTTAAATCGAGCTCTACTTTTCTCTCTGGTTCCACCAGTTTTTTGTATGATTTTTGAATGAATAGGACATGTAATTATTATTCATTTTTAAATTCGAAAACTTTTCTACTTTTTTTAGCACTTTCCAACAAAGTTGAAAAGTGCTTATGCATTCGGTTTGTCTGGCTGTATGTCCGGATGTCCGGATGGCCGTCTGGCCGTCTGTCCGCGTTGTAACTCCCGTAAATATACTCGGATTGCAATGAAATTTTCATATGTTATTGATGTTTACCCCAGCACGAACCCTATTGAATATAAAGTTTCTACCATGATTAGTTTATCTACAGAGAGAATCAAAAGTTTCCCATTACATTACGGCCTACGGGGAAAAATCGTTAATATACTCGCATTGCCATGAAAATTTAGAACGCTATTGACGTTTACCATAGCACGAACCCTACTGAAAATGAAGTTTCTACCATGATTGGTTTATCTACAGGGCGAATCAAAAGTTTTCCATTACATTATGGTCCATGGGAAAAAATCGTTAATATACTCGGATTGCCATGAAAATTTAGAATGTTATTGACGTTTACCCTAGCACGAACCCTATTGAAAATGAAGTTTCTCCCTTGATTGGTTTATCTACAGGGCGAATCAAAAGTTTACCATTACATTATGGTCCATGGGGAAAAATCGTTAATATACTCGGATTGCCATGAAATTTTAGGACGTTATTGACGTTTACCCTAGCACAAGTCCTATCGAAAAAGAAGTTTCTACCATGATTAGTTTATCTACAGGGCGAATCAAAAGTTTCACATTACATTACGGCCTACGGACAAAAATCGTTTCAAAGGAATTTTAAAGATGTTATACCCTGTCAAACATATTAAAACATGCATTCTATAAAATATAAGGTGAAAATGTAGCTACTATTCATTTACAGGGCCACACAAAAGAATTCCATTAGATAATGGTAAAAGGGGGAATTGAGTGTGACATATTTTAAATATATTGAGCTTTTTCATGTATAATAAAATTGATATATGTCACTGAAGCTTAATATGAATTATACGCTACTGTCTTGCATAAAATGAAGTACATAGCATTTACAGGGCCATACAAAAGATTTCAAATAGTATATTCTTTCCGAAGTACCGTATATGTGTCCGATGATGGCTGATGGAGGGATGAAATGCATTTTAATTATGATATGCGCGTTTATATTTCGCTAAATATATGCACATTATATGGTGTATATAAATGTTATAGTTGATATACAGGGCTACCCAAAAGAGCTCACCAACGTTACTGAATATGAGCGTAAAATATTTAAACGTGGTTCTTAAATAAACTATGCATTTTTACGCTGAGCTTCACTCAATTTACTGAGAAATGTTTGCAGAATATAGATAAAATGATATACAGGGACACGCAAAGAATTCGGTACATGGACGCTTATGAATGAAGATTTATGAGAATGTGATTTCAATTGTTTTAAAAGTGTTTTAGTTTACAATAAATTTTAGCCTAATGCTGACGTGTAATAAAGGTACAATGTAAACTACAAGGCTAAACAAAAGTATTCAAATATGTTTCCATCTAATAGTATAAATTGCTGAAAAAGAAATTTCAAGCTAGGGTAACATCCCCAGTAATTGGCACTTTAAGAATTTGTCTTTAAACTTACTTCAATTTTCATTACCAAGAAATAAGATATTTATTTGGAAATATTTTTAAATCAAAGAATGCATATTTGTGCATCTATTTTGCCCACTAAAAGCAAAATAATTTGAAAAAGTATTTTTATAAAAATATATTTATAAAAAGTTGCTGAAATCACCAGTAATTGGCACCTAGAGCACCAATGTATAACACCTTGTGATCCAGTAATTGGCACACGTTTATATAAAAAAAAAACCTTTACATTTTGCATTGAGTTTAATCGCTTTAAATGAATTTACTGTAGATGAAGATGCCATATTTCAGATTTTTTAGAGTAAGAAATCAGCATATTAGTCTGAAATGTGAACACTTTAAAACAATACAATATACTTATATTAATACCCAGTAATTATCATGCTGTCCTCAGTAATTGTCATATGAAGCTTTAATGGATTCCAATTACTGATAATATTTCATATTTTCAAATAAAAACAAATGATAAACAAAATTAGTCTACAACTTTAAAGTACTTCCAAAATAAGTGGTTTAATGTCAAATTCCTTGCGAATTCCTTGTAATTGGAATAGGTGCCAATTACTTGGAACTAGCAAAATTGAAGCACCATTAATTGACATCTATCATTAATTCAGAAATCCAAATATTTGTGTCGAAAATGCCTTTACACGATTAAAGTAACCCTTTTTAACTAAACAAAACTGTTGTCAATTAAAATTTAAAATATATTATAAATCTTATAATAATGAATTGAAAAGCATGCCTTCCTTAAACATAAGAATAAGCATTTGCAACAAAAATGGCTAATTTCATACAAGCCATAATTGTTTCTCTTTCCTAGACACTATTGTCCTCTAATAGCATAAATCAAAGTTATAATCTTTAACGTAAATGAGTATATAACTGGTATATGGTCTTGCATTTTTAAAAGACTGGATATAAATCTTATTTTAGAACATGTTTCTAGGATGTGCCAATCACTGGTGCATGCCAATTACTGGGGATGTTACCCTACTGGGTATTTTCTTGCTAAACTAAATTTTCCCATTATATCAACTGACATATGAAATACAGGGCTGTTCAAAAGTACTGGAATACATATTTGGGTACATTTGGCTACACACTATTATTTCCCTAAATAACAAAGTTTTGTTAAAGATTTCATTAAGTGTTGGAAAGTGCTTCATAATCTATGCTTAACGCATGATTTTTCTTACTTGTAATTAGATTAAAATCGTGTTGTACTTTTTTTAAAAATAAATAAATAAATTTGAATTTTATTATTAGTAGAGCGCGTGTTAGGACTGAACGAAACTTTTCCCTCTTTTCAGACTTTTGGGAAGAATTCGGGGATAAAATATGTTTTCTATGAATACAGAAATCATTTCTTAAAAAGTGAGCAATAATTTAATGTAGACTGACTTTTTTTTCTGATGGTGTGGAAACAAAGCAGATTCGAGGAATAGATTTATTGACCAATAGAATCAC
>CAXHSM010001142.1:0-26000 GCA_964019185.1 Maratus speculifer
ATTTACTTCTGCGTGCTTTAATTGTTATGTGAATCATCGACAACCTTTATCTAAAAATAGATTTTTATTTTATTTGTTTTTTTACCGGTAAAAGTTGAAATTATTTTTTTGATTGTTTGTTTCTTTCTCTTTTTTCTTTGCTGGCCAGGTGCGGAAAAAAGTTTTCATTTTCTTTTATTTATTAAGACAAACGCTGTTTCATATATTTATATAATTTTTGTTTGTTTTGTTTTATGTTGATTTTGAGTAAGATTATTAAGAATTATTTAGTTATTATTATTATTAATCATTAGTTTTCTGAAATTGAAAGTGATTTCTTTTGATATTGTTTTTAAAAGCAAGGATTCTGAGTAAGTGAATTTTGTTTTTGTTTTTTAATCTGTGCACAGAGTTTAAAAATGATTTTGATAAATTTTATTATTTCGTATGTTGTTTATTTTTTAGATGTAAAGTAAGTTCTTTATTCATATTTCGAGTTGTTTTCATATTTATGTGTGGTTGATAATTATTTCGCAATGAATTACCTATAATATTTCATATATTTAAAATGAATGATTTATGTCATTGGTAAGCTAATTTGGTAAAAAGGTTGAATTTTAACGTATAATAATATTTCTTCTAAATATTTTCATGAGCTCATGATTAAATTAGCGGTATATTTTAGTATGTTTTAAATTATTTCCTGCATTTTTTTAAACATTTATTTATGAAAATTTATCCATATTTACATGTTTCATTTACCTGTAAGGGGAAGGTAGTCATTTTGTTCTTATTATTTAATGGGTCACGTATCTAATAGTTTTCTAATTTAAGCATAAATCAACAATATCAACAACAATTTGGGAAAAATGGCTTTTCTTTCTAAAGGAAAAAAAATCGATTTGTTTAATTTGGGCACAGAATTAGAGTTAGATGTAGATAAAGATGATAAACTATCAGTCTTACGTGAGAAAATTATGAAGTGTCAACTGCTTAAAGACGACGAACAATTTGTTAAAGAGGCGTTTATTGCTATCGTGGAAGATCGCAAAAAACAAGAAATTGCAGAACAACAAATGATTCAGGATAAACGTATTGCAGAGGAAAGAGCATATGAGCTAGAAAAGCTTAAGCTACATGCTCAAAACCCTACCGCGACAACAATACCACAAAATCAAATAGACCAGATGCGTATAGATATAAAAAATATCTTGCCAACATTTATTCCTGAAAAGGATGATATGTCTTTGTTTTGACAATGTTTGAACGTCAAATGAAAATGCTTAATGTCTCCAAAGAATTTTGGGTTTCTCAATTAATTGCCGTACTTCCGAACGACATTGGTAAACTAATCGCCCGAGAACCAGAAGAAATGTTCAAAAATTATTCTTATATTCGTGACATATTGCTTAAAAGATTTAAGTTGACAGCAGAAAAGTTTAGAGTATTATTTAACCGACATCAAAAAAGAGAAAATTCTACTTGGAAAGATTTTTATTTTGAACTTAGAAATTATTTTGAGGGTTGGTTATCCGACTTAGAAATCAATTCATTTGAAAAACTAACTGAACTAATAATCGCTGATCAGATTAAGAAAAAGTGCCCACCAGAATATAAAAATCATTACTTAGATGGTTGGGACAAATTAAATGATCCCGTCGTGTTGGCTGAAAAGCTAGACATTTACGAAAACATTAAACCTTCTTCTCAAAAGTCAGCAAGTTATCCAAAAACGCGTGAGGCGCAGAAACATGTTTTGCCGAAAAATTCAAATGGTCAAGAATTCTGGAAAAATCAAACACCTAAACATGAAACTAACGAACATTTTTCAAACTATAAAAATCATCATTCTACTTCAAAATATACAAATTCAAGATACGAAAACAATGATAAGCGTCCGATTATAAGTTGTTATGGCTGTGGTAAACAAGGTTTTATCAAAGCCAAATGTCCTAATTGTTCTCCATCCACGCAGACTCAATCAGCAAATTTTCGTTCCCTTCATCTCAAATCTTGTTCTGTCAATACTCAAGCAACACCTTTGTTATACATAAAGGTAAATGGTGTTACAGGGGTTGCTTGCGCAGATACAGGAGCTACTCATTGTATTGCTGGGGAAATGTTATACAAGATTCTGTGTGACCAAGGAACTGTGTTCGAAGACACCGGTGAAAGCATAACACTTGCTGATGGACTACGAAAAGAAACCAACGTTCTTCAAGCAACAATCACAGTTGAAATAGAAGGTCGTACAACTAGTACAACGATTTTTGCCTTACCCGAAGCCCAGGGAAATAGAACATTGTTAGGCATAGATTTTTTAAATAAAATGGGGATCGTGGTAGACATGAGAAGCCAAAGTTGGTATTTCCAGAACAATCCTAAACGTAAAATTCCCTTTTCTGATGATCCTTTCATTACGACGCCTGAAATCTCAGCACCAACTGCCACAGTTAACTCGGTTATGTTAAGAGAAACAGAAGGTCAGCATCTATCTGAGATACAAAGGAAAAGGCTTAATAACTCACCTGAAAAATTTTCCAATACCTTTCGACCAGGGGGAGAAGCAACACCCGTCGTCGAACATCATATAAATACTAGAGAACATCGTCCTATATCTCTACCTCCTTACAAGTTATCACAAGCAAAGAAAGAATTGTTGAAAACCCAAATTGAGGATCTTCTAGCCAAAAGCAAAGCGAACGTCATAGCTGACATGCTTTCTCGTCCTGCTTGTGATCACACCAATAAAGAAAGTTGCGATATTTGCGCTATAATAGTTGATATTCCTTCTAAATCATCAAGTGATTTACGTGCTGAACAAATGAAAGATGAAGAATTAAAGAAAATTATTAAAAGTTTCGAAGATGAAGAAAAAACTCTTGACTATACTAACTGGACTGATCGCTGTTATATTATGAATCAAGGAGTTTTATACAGGTATTCTCCAAGTTCGGAATCAGAAGCTCAACTAGTTGTCCCATCACATGAAAGGGAGAAAATTTTAAAAGAACACCACGATTCACCTACGGCTGGTCACTACGGTGCTGAAGGTACGTTAAATAGAATATCCAAAAGGTATTATTGGACTGGAATGCGTTCATACATTGCAAATTATGTCAAAAATTGTGCTGAATGCAATAGGTATAAGCCTTCTAATCAAAAACCATCCGGTTTGTTACAAACACCAGTGTATTCACAAAGATTTGAAGTTCTATCAATTGATCTTTTTGGCCCTTTACCAAAAAGTAAAAACGGTAAAAGGTGGATATTTATAGTAGAAGACTGTGCTACAAGATGGGTGGAATTGTTTGCCCTTACACATGCTACTGCAGCGCAGTGTGCAACTACGTTGCTTGAAGAAGTTATCCTTAGATATGGTCTACCGAGACGTATAATATGTGATAACGGACCCCAATTTGTTAGTAGTGTGATGCAACAACTTTGTTTTCTTTTAGGTATCAAACAAAATCCAACTCCCATATACCATCCCCAGGCTAATCCTGTGGAGAGGAAAAATAGAGATCTCAAGCCGAGATTAGCTATATTAGTAGAAAATGATCACTGCTCTTGGGAAGAAAAGCTTCCAACAATCCGTTTTGCACTAAATACTGCTAAGTGTGACACTACTGGAGAAACAGCAGCATTCTTGCAGTTTGGAAGAGAATTGAGAACAACGGATGATGTTCAGCATGACATTCGTGCTGTAATTCAAAATGATAATTTTGTGCCTGAGATTACTCCATATCTCAAGAAATTCGCAAAATTCACCAAAGAAATCAAAGACAAAGTTGAATCTAAGCAAGATCAGAGGAAAAAATTTGCTGACCGTAGTCGGAATCCGGGACATAGTTTTGTTCCAGGAGACAAAGTTTAGGTTGACTTACATCCAGTAAGTATGTGACGGTAAATTCATGCTGGGTGTCATTTGTGACGTTATATGCAGACATACTCATTAATTTAGGTTAAAACAACACAGTTTATTAAAATGATAAGGGCTAAAGGAAAGTGGAGCCAGTCTATAATTTCACTCACTGAGAACACTATGAAAAGCTAAATCATACTCACAGGCGTCGGTCTAGCTCAGCCGGGGCACCGTCTAACACTTGACACTATTTCCTGGCTGATCTACTAAACAAATCTTAATTTCACAGCCCGTGGCTGTGGATATTCCTTTATTTCTCAAATAATCAAAACTGAACGATTCTAAACTTTCTTACCAAGGCCGAGTCTTTAATCCACTATCTGAACTCCTTTCCGCTTTTCTGGAGGCCGTAGCTATTCTCTAATCGTCAGCACCTTACTAAACAATCATCCACTTCGTTGTCTAATGGCGGAATACACACAGAGGCTGCTGGCTGCTGGCTACTACCAGAAACACACAGACGCTGGCTGCTGGCTAAGGCCAGAAACACACAGACGCTGGCTGCTGGCTACTGCCAGAAACACACACACCACAAACTCACACCCAAGCTTTTATACGCGACAAACTGAGATACTTCTCATTAACATAATACTAATAACCGCGAGCTAACTGCGGAATTCGAAAGAGCACACACACTCTAGAAAGTTAAAGTAAAAGAGAGGATAGATGTCACTTTTACGCCTACAAAATGTTAAAATATTGACGTCACGATCTCAGAACACTAGAGTGCCTTTATGACTAAAGGTCACTCCCTCACAACCCCCCCTCGAACTCCGCAGAGAAAAAGGGCTGGGCTAAATGCATGCCCAGAACTTTTTCTTGTTATAAATTTAGAGCCGTAATAAAACACAGTGATGGGTGAAATTTAACGCCGAAACATAACTTTTAAAATATTAACTTTAACCCATCACAACCAAAAAAACTCAGTTTGCCTCAAATAATCACATATCCAATCCAACCATTCTTCTATCTTACAAATAGCCTCCGTAAAACTTCCAAAAACTCGTAAAACTTTCAAAACTAATTACTTCTTCTCTCAAAACAACCCACTCCACTGGGAGTGCTAAAATTTCTCAAAACACTAACCTTCCGAAATTTTCCTCAATATTGCAATGCAACTATAACTTTACCCAAAAATTTCTCCACAACTTTTAATAAACTAGAATTCGCACCAAGTCCAAAAAACCCAATGCGCAAAAACTTTCCTCATCCAAATTCCGACTTCATCTAAAATTACATTTACTTCATACTAAACTAACTCTGCTACTACGTAACACCTACATCCCCATTAGCCAATGAACTAACTCCCAAACTTCTTCAGACTTAACTCCACTTGAACAATAATTGGGGCACATACGTACAGCGGCATATCGCTGTGCTTATGCAACAATCAAAAAATATCAAAAATTTACAAAATGACGTCATCAATCTCTTCATCTGTATTAACTAAAAGAAAAATAGCAGAATCAATACATAACAAAAAGTATACTTCCCTGCAAGAAAATCACATTAACATTCAATTTTAATACAATACAATTTCAAATTCAAATGCAGCTTAAAACTTCGCAACTTGCGGAAACCATTCCCAACTAAAGTACAAAACGCAACTCATAAAACACGAACGATAAGAAGAAAGTTAATTCATTAAATGTTAGTATAAGAGATAGAAACGCGTGTCAAGGACTTCTTGACCGCAAAACACGTGCGCGCCTGAACCGCGGCGCGTGTACAAAATACTATCTGTACTTTCTGAAAATTTAAAGATACATTAACATACATTTTATAACACATGAACAATAACAATATAGTAACATTTTAACAAATAACATAACAATTTAACAATAGATCCAGAATTTTTAAAAGCAGTTAAGACCAAAATTTCCAACATACATAAAACTAACAATTTTGCAAACAAATTTTGAACACAATTAAGCACTAAACGTGAGTCCGTCAAAAAATTCCAAAAATGGCCAAAAGTACAAAACAGTCTCTCTGCTTTCTATTCCTTCACATTGCTACCACATATATGCACTCTAATAGAAATTTAATAAAGAACAGTATCACCCAATCATAGAGATGATTCACTGCTAGCAGGCTTCATACTGCAAGATGGCTTTCTCCTCCTGTCCCAAAAGGCTTGTACGAAGGATCTCTCGTCATCAGAACTGTACGGTGACGCCACAGTTGACTGTCGTGCCTGCAGCCTGGTTCTGAATGGATGCCGTGGAATACTCGTAGGTTCCACTCGACGACTCTGCTCCGGCCGGTTCGCTGGGTTCACTCCAAGGCGAGGTTCACACTGTTGTTGCCGGTAAACTGAGAGTTGTCTCCTCTTTCTAGACGCACCCGAAGTTACCGAAGATCCAAGGCCACGTTTCTTTCCGGACCTACATTGTTTCTTGTTAGGCAAAGATTCGGCATTTAAAGTTCGCTTAACAGTTTTACGAGTGTCCAAACGAAATCTTTTCTGGGGATTAATCACTGAAGATGGTGAACTATTAGTTAATTTATGCTTGTGAGGTTGTTGTCTAATAGATGGAGGAACTGGACAATTTATAATTTTTTGTCTTTTATGACACACAGAGTCCGATGTATTTGACACAGTTCTCTTATTTTTATTATACTTTGCTCTCGGATAGCTAGGCTTTCGACTTTCAATAACAGTCTTTGGAGCTGTTTGACCAAATTTTCTTCTTGAATATTGATGAAAAGAATTAGACGAAGAAGTGCTGGACTCGGGACACTCATTGGATCGGGAATTTCGCGAAACACCACTCGACATATGAGAACCTTCACTACCATTTTCTCTAAACTTATACACTCTAACCTGATCCAGATTAACAGTCATTCTTTCACCATTGACATCAACAACCAAATTATTATTTCGAACTTCCAAAACCTCGAACGGACCTACAAACTTCGGACCAAACTTAGCTACTCTCTTTTGACGACTTGAACTTAACCAATGCTTTTCTACTAACACAAAATCTCCAACTTTCACTTCTAACTCCCTTCTACGCATATTATAATACTGAGCTTGTTTTTCTTGCGCTTTTCCCATTTGAACCTGAGCTTCCTTAACCAACCTCTCAATATCCTGACACATGTACTGACTTTCTGCATCTGACACCATAACTAACCTTTGGAATGGAGTAATAACTTTTCTACCCAAAAACAATTCAGCAGGCGTTTTCCCCGTTGACTCGTGAACTGCCGTACGAAGTGCGTACGCAAAATGTTGAAGAAACTGGTCCCAATTTGCATGATGAGAACCAACATAAGAAGAAATCATTTGAATTAATGTACGATTTACACGTTCAGCCATATTAGACTGCGGACGATACGGAACAGTAAAAGAATGATCGATCTCCAGCTTTTCACACAGGGCCTTAAATATATCAGAAATAAAACAAGGGCCATGATCACTCACTACCCTAATTGGTGCACCATATTTAGAAATATAATTATCAAAAAATGCATCGGCAACTGCAGGTGCAGAAGCCTTCCTGAGGGGGACTAACTCTACCCATTTACTAAAATAATCAACTATAACTAGTACAAATCTATATCTTTTAGGATTAGACAATGGATAAGGACCGATTAAATCTACACCTACACATTCATTAGGAAAATTTACTTTAATAGGAATTAATTTGCCAGCTGGACTTACATTTTTATAATTATAACGTTGGCATGTGCTACAGCTGGAGACATAAGCGCGCACTGCTTCCCGCATTTTAGGGAAGTAGCAGGATTCACAAATTCGAGCATAAGTTTTCCTGATTCCTAAGTGACCTGCTAATGGATTATCATGAAATTCTTTCAAGATGGCCTTACGAAGACTAGCCGGAATAAAAACTCTTAATTCTCCACGTAAATTTACAATTTTAGAATAAAAAAGAAGACCATCGATAAGCTTAAAAGATTGGGACCACTTCTCAAACATAGGCACATCTGCGCTCGGGACATCATCAGGATTTTCCAAATATCGATACAAGCTACCAAATTCTTCATCTTGCTTCTGTTCCCTTATTAACTGCTCTCGTGACCTTAACACCAACGACGACAATGCACAACACTTAACTTCCTCCGTGACCTCTAAACCACCATGCGGGTTTCGTGACAAAGCATCCGCTACCGCATTCTCCTTGCCAGCCCTATGTTCTATAACAACATTATACTCTGCTAACTTCAAACACCACCTGACCATACGAGACGACAACCCCTTTCCATTAGTTAACTTTGTCAAAGCTGAATGGTCCGTAATGACTTTAACCGGTATATTAGTGAAAAAACAACGAAATTTATTCAAAGCCCAAATTACTGCAAGACACTCCCTTTCCGTAATCGAATAATTCCTTTCCGCTGCATTTAAAATTCTTGACGCAAACGCTATAGGTCGACCTTTCTGTGCTAACATCGCTCCAACCCCCACTGCACTCGCATCGCAATACACTTCAAACTGAGACGAATAATCGGGGTGAGCCAAAACAGGAGGGGAAACTACTGCCTCTTTTAATAATTCAAACGATCTCTGAGCTGCTGATGACCATACAAACTTAACCCTTTTCCTTTTTAAATTATACAACGGTTCACATAACTCCGAAAAACGTGGAATGAACTTGGCAAACCAAGCCACCATCCCTAAAAATGTCGCCACTTCCTTACTATTTTTGGGGGAATTCATTGACGTAATTGCCTCAATTTTCTCATTATCTATATTAATACCATCACGCGTAATTTTAACTCCTAAATACTTTATCTCTTTTCTCAAAAATTTACATTTTTCTAACTTAACCGTTAACCCAGCATCTCTTAACAACGTAAATACTTCCCTCAACAATCTTAAATGCTCTTCAAAAGTAGCTGCCATTATAATTATGTCGTCCAGATAGACCAAGACACCCTTACCAAGCAAAGGTTTAAGGATATTATTCATGGCCTTCTGAAACGTTGCCGGCGCTCCCGATAAACCAAAACTCATTCTCTTAAAAGCAAAACAACCGTCCCGAGTAATAAACGCAGTCTTAGGTTTGTCCTCCGGCTTCATTGCAATCTGAAAATAACCCGACGTAAGATCTAACGTTGACATATAATTCGTACTCGTTATATTAGCCAAAATGTCATCAATAACTGGAATAGGATACTGAGGGTATTGCGTTATCGCATTTAACTTTCTATAATCTACTGCAAACCTATATGCCTCTGGATTATCTAAACTTTTCCCATTATTTTTACGACATAACACTACTGGAGATGCAAAAGGCGACTCAATTGGCATTATAATATCGTCCGCTAACATTTTTTGAATATGATAATCAATTATACCTTGTTTAACTTTATCATAACGATATGGTTTACTAGCAACAGGTGCTTTTAAACCAGTATCAATCTCATGCCACGCAACATGCGTTAAACCCGGTTTATCAGAAAAAACCTCTCCAAATTCATTTAAAAACTTATTAAATTCCTCCTTCTCCATTTCACTTAACCCCGACTCCTCCAAATTAACTGACACTGAAACAGGCTCTTTCTTACTCACATTCTCATCATTATTCACGATTAACGACTTTTTAAAGAAATCCAAACTAATTCCTCTATCCCTCATATAATCCACACCAACTATACAATGCACTGTTAATCCATCCAACACACAAAACTCCCAACATGTCTTAACCGAACGAATTTCAATTTCCAATTCTACTGAACCTTTATTATCGCAAGCTACTCCCTGTGCTGACTGAACCACCAGATTTGACCTTTTCAATTTCTTATACGAAAAATATTTCCGATAACAATCAAAAGAAATGAACGACTTATCTGCCCCTGTATCGAAGACACTTTTAACGACAATACCATCTAACACAATTAACACTTCAGGTAACTCAACCGGATTAATAGTAATTTTATTCAAACTTAAAGACGACTTTTCCAACCTCTGAACACATCTCTTTTGCATTAATCTACCTTCAAAATTCTCATCCGAAGTTAATCTCCTTACTTGCGAAGAAACATTCCTGTCCCGTACTCCCCCACTACGATCATAACCACTATTCTGTCTATTTCCATGCATATTTCTCTCACCACTTCTAAAATTATTAGCACCACCACCATTCCTATTACCATTACTCGTATTCGACATATTACGACCAAATCCATCACTTCTATTACGCACATTACTATCCGGAAATCGCTGTCCCCCTCTCACAAAATTACGTTCCCCCTCATTTCTCAAATTACCATCCGTGACAGGTCTCTGCCGAGGGTTACGCAAATCCCGTTGATCCGAGCTATGCCGAGACTCATACTTCGATAATATCTGGTGCATTTCTGCAAAATTCTTCGGTGCTCTAACTTCAATAAAGTCCTGTATATTTGGATTAAAAAGAGGAAAGACAATGTCCAACAATTCCTCAAATGTAATATCTAAATCTAATTTATTTTTTAGTTCCAGCTTACGAAGATAAAATTTTGACGCCGACTCATAAATATTCTGCTTATTACAATAGAACTCTTTTCTCAAAATACTTTTATCTTTAACGGGAGGAAATGCCTTCTTTAACTCAATTACAGTTTGTTCAAATCTTTTCGCTTCCTCAGTAATCAAAAACTTTCCTATATTTTCTAACCACAAAAGTGCTTCGCCCTTTAACGAGCATTTAAGCACTACGTACCTGTTTTTCTCAGGTATATTATTGAACAAAATATAATCATCTAATTTCACTAAAAATTCACTAATATCACCCTCACCGGTGAAATACACCCGTGGCACAATCTCAAAATGTCCGACATTTCGTTGGGCGCCATTTGTGACGGTATATTCATGCTGGGTGTCATTTGTGACGTTATATGCAGACATACTCATTAATTTAGGTTAAAACAACACAGTTTATTAAAATGATAAGGGCTAAAGGAAAGTGGAGCCAGTCTATAATTTCACTCACTGAGAACACTATGAAAAGCTAAATCATACTCACAGGCGTCGGTCTAGCTCAGCCGGGGCACCGTCTAACACTTGACACTATTTCCTGGCTGATCTACTAAACAAATCTTAATTTCACAGCCCGTGGCTGTGGATATTCCTTTATTTCTCAAATAATCAAAACTGAACGATTCTAAACTTTCTTACCAAGGCCGAGTCTTTAATCCACTATCTGAACTCCTTTCCGCTTTTCTGGAGGCCGTAGCTATTCTCTAATCGTCAGCACCTTACTAAACAATCATCCACTTCGTTGTCTAATGGCGGAATACACACAGAGGCTGCTGGCTGCTGGCTACTACCAGAAACACACAGACGCTGGCTGCTGGCTAAGGCCAGAAACACACAGACGCTGGCTGCTGGCTACTGCCAGAAACACACACACCACAAACTCACACCCAAGCTTTTATACGCGACAAACTGAGATACTTCTCATTAACATAATACTAATAACCGCGAGCTAACTGCGGAATTCGAAAGAGCACACACACTCTAGAAAGTTAAAGTAAAAGAGAGGATAGATGTCACTTTTACGCCTACAAAATGTTAAAATATTGACGTCACGATCTCAGAACACTAGAGTGCCTTTATGACTAAAGGTCACTCCCTCACAAGTAAAGCCTCTAACAACAAAACGTCGAAGTTCATGCCTAAACGTGATGGTCCTTACATCATTTTAACTCAAAAATCACCCACCACTTTTGTCATAGCAAGTATGGACAGTCCAAATGATCCACTTGCTACATGTCACACTTCTGCCTTAAAACTATGTAATGACTCTGACATAGTGCCTGTCGCACCCATTAAGAAACGCGGTAGGCCACCAAAGAAAGTTACTGGTTCCACACCGGGACGTTCGCGGAACCAGAGGGGGAGGCTGTAACAGGGTGACTGCCTTCCCTAAATTATAGTATCTATAGGTGGCGCTATTGCCACCTTCGGCAAAATATCCGGAGATATTTTGCCTTCCTTTTCCAAAAAGACATGAAATGAAGTGAAGTAATTGAGTTTGCAGTTAAGATGTAAGATTGGGATGTGTGTTCGCTAAGCTTCTCTCTTAGAGATGTTCTTTGTGCTAAGTAATTTTTATGAATATTCAATTGATTGAGTTGCGCTCGTCTTGCGATTTGTATATAATGTGATATGTGTTGTGTCGTCTACAATAAAATATGACTGTAACATCTCTGTTCTATATTTTAAGTACCGAATAACATCCCACAAAATAAAATAAAATAACTGAATTACGCAGTTTGATTACTTTAAATTCCTTAAATGTAAATTCATTTTAGAATACATTTTATATTACATTTATGAAAATAAATTATATTTATTATATTAATTTACTTATTTTAAAAAAAAAGTTTGAGTAGTGGTAAAAAAAAAAAAAAAAAAAAAAAAATGATGATGTCATAGGGGCGGCAAAATACGGCTCGCCTCAGGCGTCGAAATATCTAGCGCCGGCCCTGAAAATCATAAATATCTCGAAAAACAGTCGAATTCAGGGGCTTCCCGAAGAGGGACATCTCCATCCATGGAACATTGAAATATCCCTTCAAAAGATTTGAGATTTTATGCTAATATACAAAAGGTTCTAGCTCCCTTCTCTGAACTCTAGATTGTCTGTTTACGGAGCCGCAGAAATCCCTAACTGATCAAAATGTCTGGGTTCAACAAAATTGATAAAAGCAGCATAGCAACATCTCTCTTGTGTGAATTACACTGAAACCTCATAAGCAACAACTTATGCCAATGTTTAACTGAATAGGAAGTTTGAAGAAAATTTTTGCATTAGTTCTTGAGCTAAAGATCTTGCACTAATTAGGAAACAAAGCAGCGCCAACTGTTGAAATATTTTCAGCAAAATATTTCAGCAACAATTTCTACGAAAGTTTAACTAAATCTAAAGTTTCAACAGATTCCAAGCATTAGTTAATGAAATATAGCGCCCATAAAACTTTTTTCAGAGACAAAAACAAATAGGAACTGATCAGAGAATAACAGACTGAGAGCCAAACAATTTATAAAAAAAGTCAAATCGTATTCGAGACAGTCGAAGACTTCGAAAACGATAAATCCTTCCAAAACCAGAAGTGAAAATTTTTAATGAATCCAATACTTTCTTTTTGTAAAGAGAATAAAAAGTAACAAACTAGTCTGATGTGGTAATCCCAAAATTTTCCTATATCTCATATATATTAATACTTCATGAAAAATGCAGCATAGCAGAGCCACCAGTTAGATAATTTACACCAAAATCTAGTCAGCAACAACTTATATCAACTTCTAACTGAATATAACTGTTTAATGAAAATCAGTGCCTTAATTTCTAAGATAGAACAATTGGAAAAACCTCAAAAACAAAAAAAATCTGCAAAACAGATTTTTTTGTTGGGTGATGTACACCAAAAATTGATCGGGATCAATTTTTATCAGGTACCAACTGAATCTGAATTTAGATGAAAATTTATGCATTAGTTCACGAGATACAGATATTGCGAAATTATGAAAAGTGCAGCATATCAGCGCCACCTGTAGGCAATTTACACCAAAAACTAAACAACATTAACCTATATAAGGAATTAACTGAATCAGAATTTTGATGAAAATTCGTGAATTAGTTCTTGAGATAGCGCTATTGCGTTAATCATGAAAATAATGCAGAATAGCATTACAGCATATTGCAATATAGCATAATGCAGTATAGCATACTTCCTCTTGAGCGATTTCCGCCAACGGGTAATCAGCATCAAATCATATCAATGTCTAATTGAATCTAAATTTTTATGAAAGTTCGTGCATTAGTCATTGAGATAGAGCTAAAGTGGAAACAGGGCCGTGCGAAGAGAAAACTCCGCCCGGTTCAAAGCTCCTATTTAGCACACACACACCCATTAACTTTTCCTTGTGATAAGCCAGAAGCGACGTTGGCAGTAAAAATTTGGCGGCCCCTCAATTTCGGTGCTCGGGACGACCGCATCCTTTCCCCCCCCCCCTTTTCGCATGTGCTGGGTGAAAATTGTGAAAAATGCAGCATAGCAGCGTCATCTGAGAAGCGATGTACACCAAAATGTATACAACATCAATTCATATCAAGAATTAACTGAATGTGAAATTTAATGAAAATCCATGCATTAATTATTCAGATATAGCTATTGCATAAATCGCAATGCCGCATAGCAACGCCGCCTGTAAGGCGATATGCACCAAAACTTAATCAGATTGAATTTATATCAAGATCAAACTAAATCTAAAGTTTTGCGAAATTCCGTACCCTTGTTCTTGAGATAGAGAGGTCAGTAACTTTTGTCACATATAGACTCACAGAGTGATAAACAGACTCAAAAACATCAAATTGTGTTAAAAACCTTCTAAAATATATATATCCGTCGAAAATTGGAAGTCGAAATTTTTCACGAATGTAATACTTTCTTCTTGTAAAAATACAAAAGAAAGTAAAAACGTAAAATCGATTCTGTCAGTAAGATCGGCACAACATAGCAATGGTGGATCCATTCACTATAGATTCGATTTTGATGTTTAGATGCGGGCAGAATTGATTTTATTTTGATTTGAATTGAAATCGCATTTTGGAAAATTCTTAGATACAGATAGAATTGCTGTTTTTTTTTTTTTTTTTTTTTTTTTTACTTTAAATCGATCCACGTTTCAGATTGAATCAATTTTTCTAATTTTATTGTTTTAATAGTAGTATTGATGTAAAAAGAAGGATTTTTTTTCTAGGCTAAATGAGTGTTGAATGACATGTTGCGGGACATCCCATGAATGCGACACTAAGTCCAATCGTTATATTTTTGTTTAGAAGCCCAGTTATTTGGATTATTAGTTTATTATGTTTTATTTTTCACGCTCGACCCTTCTAATTCATCTCCCCTTCCGTGCCAATCTTAACTTATAAGGCCATTCGAAATACAGTCTTCCCCACTTAATCGGGTAATGGATAATCGAATACCCCGCTTATTCGAATAGAACTCTCCGGAACCGAATTTATCCCCATAGGATCTATGTTATTTTTCCCCGCTTAAAACGAATAAACTTCGGGAACCTCCCCGCTTATTCGAATATCATCTGAGTGAACTACGGTTGAAAACAAGCGCGAAAAACACGTTTCATTTTGAATTTTTCTTCACCTTTTGTCATTTTCAGCTCATTTACACTGAAAACAAATTTTTAGTTCTTCCTGCAATGATTTCGGCCGGCAGGTGTGTAAAGGACAGGTCAAACGATCTCCCTCCATTTTCTGCGAATGGGTGAAATAAGTTGGCCAATGTGGATTATTTTTGCGTTTTGTAAGTTTAGTCGCATTTTTGTTAGGAAAAAGGCGTTGCTATGAATTTTAAATGGAAAGCTTTAAACCTCTCTGATAAACTACAGTTTTTGAAGCGTTAAATAAGAAAACAGAAGTCCAGGCAGCAAAAGGTTTGAAGGCTGTTCTTAAATCAAAAAGGGCAACTTTAAGACATAAGTTTCAATTTATTTTTGCTCGGAATTGTATGAAACTAGCAGGTATTGGTTGTTCAGAAACTATCGAATCACACTCAGCTTCCCGTTTTTTTTACGAACACAGTAGATTTTTCAGAAAATAGTGTCAAAGTGAGCGTTTTAAGCTAACTTTTCGCGGAAGCGAAGAAAAACCAGTTCGAATTGCAGTGAAAATCGCCTTGTCAGGTGATCAAAAATGTTTATAACTCAATATGTAATGGATCAATCAAAAAGAAGAAAACTGAGTTAGATTTCACATGTCTTCCATGGTCAGGCTTTGCAATTTGATACATTTCCGTTAAAAAATCAACTCGTAAGGGTGTCAAAATGTTTTCCGCTTGTTGAGCAAAGCATTTAACAGCCTCAAAATATCGCAGACGTAAATTTCCAACATGAAACGCAATGCCAAAAAAATTCAAAAGAAGAGAGATAAAATGAAAATTTGGATCGAAAGAGGGAACATAATTCCAATTTTGAAAACATTGTTCAATATGCGCAGGAATGGGTTTTATGAAAAAAGCGAAATTTTTGTTAATAAATGGCGCTATGATTATGCAGAAAGCGTGCGCTAACGCACAAATACGTTTCCACGTTTTTTGTGCGTAATTCTAGTAAACGCGTAAATTCCAAGTAAACAAACCACTTTAAACGACGCTTTTAAACGTGTAAATAACGTAAATTACAAATAGCAAGTTTTAACCAAATTTTAATGAAATAGATGAAGTATAATGTAAATCATACAGCTATGTGTACTGATATTAAATTGTTACGTACTTACTTTATGTTAGTATTTGTATTTATTTTGCTAATTTACGTTATTATATTAACGATTTTAATGTGCTTTATTTAATTGTGCTGTAGATGGTTGTTTTACGTTTTTATTATGCATTAAATGTTACATTTCTATGTTTCCCCGTTTAATAAAATACCCCGCTTAATCGAATATTTTTTCTGGAACCACCAATATTCGTTTAAACGGGGACGACTGTATGCATGCAGTATTAAAAATGTCCATTTCTCGTTCTATTTTATTATGGATCCACATTTTGAATACTTGACAAAAGATACATATGGGTTCGCCCTTCCGCCCATCTGGGGTTTATCTGCGCCCCACCGACAAGCATATTTTTTGTTTCTTCAAAAGAAACAAAAAAATATTGTTAAGAAGGGTTTGCGCTCCATATCATTAACGTACACCTTAAAATTTCGCTCATTTAATTCTCTACGATTTTTAACTTAAAAGTTTAAGCTACATGTCACTCCCGAGGCTTTGGGCCCCCTGTCGGTTACTCACCTAATTTTGCTCATTTCTTCACTTCATTTCAGTCTTTAAAAGGCTATAACTTTGCTTCTATGGGAGCTGCAGAGGGGAGAAAAATTCTAGTATAGGTAACTTTTCTTCGCCGTTCTTTTTGCTATTCCAGTTTTCCAATTTTCAACAAAGGACCGTTTTTTTTTTGGGGGGGGGGCGTTTCTCACTTTTTGATGTAATATATCTAATGAAAGCTTATGCTTCATACATTACAAATCTAGCATTAAAAAAATTTATCTTATAATTCTGAATGACATTACGGATCCATAATGGGTTAAAATTTAAATTTCTCAAACTTCTTCGAAAAAAAAAAAAAAAAAAAAAAAAAAAAATTGGTACATGCCAGCGAAATTGGGGTTCGAACTCGCAACTTTTTGATTGCAGACGCAATCCCTGAGCTTGCAAGCCCACCGAGAGCTTAGCACCGTTATTATTTCTTTAGATTGCCATTTTTAAACTCTTGATTTCTTTTGAATGGAATGTCCGATTTGAATAGTTCAAAAAGAAATCTACAGGTATTAAAATAGTCATGAACACAAAATGATTTACTTGGATAAGGATTAGTACAAAAGTATCGAAATCACGCTCTAATTTTTGTCGGCGTATTTATCGCGTTTTAAAATGTAAGAAAGTAATTATAGTACAATAGCTGGACATCGTACCGCGAGATTTTTTTTTTATAGATATTGATAGATAGATATTGATCTATTCTTTAATATTGTAACGCATTTTTTTTTCTTTTTTGTTCATTTAAAAGTATTTTCTGCCCAATAAAATATTTCCTGACGATTTGTAGTGACGAATCGTCACAACATTGCTAGAATAAATATGTACATATAAAGAATGATTAAGCACAACTAAAGCGAAAATACATAAATATTCGTATAAAAAAAAAAGAAAAAAGAAAAAAAGAATCATTGATTAAAGTAAAGTTTTAAATTTATTTTATTCACTAATATCTATTTTAAGTTCGTTTCATTCTTTCAGGTAGTAATAATAACTTTAGGTTTCAGGAATAGATGAAGGCTATTTTTTGTTGTAATTAAAGCCATAAACTTTATGACTCTAGAACGTTCGGTGGGAATGAATGATTGTAACAAGGAACACCCAAGTGAAATTTCAGTTGCTCACCATAAAAATGTCAGATAATGACAACAGCAGAGTAATAGCAAAGTTGTAAAAAACCCAGACTGTCTCCAAATTTGACATTACGTGCAGGAGCCAACAATAAGAGAATTTATAGCCGTGAAACGCCCACAGAAGGGAGGACTAGGCCAGGGGTCCGACGAGTTTCTGCAACCCGTGGGAAGAAAAAATAAAAAGTTTTTTCTAGTGGCCGAAAGGGGTGTACCTCCTACTTGGACATGGGACCAATGAGAAGTGAAAGGGCAATTGCCCCAATGAAAACGTTTGCAAATAAACCAATTAGATAAAGAACCGGGATTGGAAGTAATCAAAGAAAAAAAATAAACTACCTCAGAAGAGAAGTTAGAAGTCAGCAGATTCAGAAGATTTTTGTTCTCCCAGTGTGTTGTCATGAAGAAAGGACTCCGAAAAGAAATCATTCCACTCCGATGCGGATGTCTAAGAGTTTTTTTGGAACAATATGGAAATTGATGAGTACATTTTTTATTACTGCCACGCATTATAATGGACAATTCTGACTCGTGAGACTTCAGATGAGATGGGCGAAATGGATGTGAACATTTTAATTACTGCCATGCCTTATAATGGACAATTCTGACTCGTGAGACTTCAGATGCGATGTACGAAATTGATGTGTTCATTTTTAATTACTGCCATGCTTTATAATGGACAATTCTGACTCGTGAGACTTCAGATGCGATGTATGAAATTGATGTGTTCATTTTTAATTACTGCCACGCATTATAATGGACAATTCTGACTCGTGAGACTTCAGATGCGATGTACGAAATTGATGTGAACATTTTAATTACTGCCACGCATTATAATGGACAATTCTGACTCGTGAGACTTCATTTGCGCTGCGTGAGACTGCTACAAGATATTTGTTTCGACAGACCTTCTGTGGATTTAGCTGCCAGCTGTTCAACAATGGTGAGCAATTTAATTTTTCTCTTGTGGTGTTACCTTTTTTTAGAAATTATCTTTTAGTCGATTTTACATGTATACATAAAGAGAAATTTCTTTAAGATGAAAATTAATTTTTTATTTAAAATTTAAATTAAAAAAATGAAATAAAATAAGATAAAATAAAATAAGATAAGAAAAGCGAATAAGAGGGAAAACTTAGGCTATGCCTTTTTAGTTGTGCTGTGAGAAAATTGTGTAGGTTATGATAACATAAAACTTAAGAAAAAAAATATGATTATGAAATGAATACATTTTCGAGTGGTGTTATCTCATTGTGTTGCTAATTACGAAATTGATATTCTTGAATGGTATTTTATTATTGTATTCTGAATATATTTGTTGTTTTGAAATAAATATTGGTATGTACATAGATATCCTTGTTTTCTTTGATATTTTCTTTTCTTTATTTCTCTTTAACAGATTTAATAGATGCAGATTCTTGATTAATAAAATTTAAAAATTCTTTTTGTTGGAAGACATGGTTTACATTCATATTATCCTTTTAAAATCCTGATTTGCAAATTTAAACGTTAAATAGGTTGAATCTGAGCTATTGCGATTTTCCTATACTTAAATTATTGTTAAGTTAAAAAAAAATTTTTTTGGGGGGTAATATCCAGTACAATCTTTCACAACGCGGATTGGGATATTATCTTAATATTACTTTATTAACACTAACCACTATCTTTCGCGTACCTTGTAATGCGGTGTAATTTTCATCACCACACGATTCAAAAAATATATTCTATCGATTCGAAAAATACACAAGTAATTGTTCAAGTTTTCACTTCTGTCGGCGGAGTGCCACTATTTATGTTCCATCCTAATCTCTCCTCTTTACTGCCTCACCAGAGGTGGGAGGCGGGAGTTACGGTCTTGTTGATTGTCTAAGTTTTGGAATTACTAATTTTGAGCTTATCTGTGGGAATCTGTGAATATCGAAATATAGATTCTAGTATTGATTCTAGAACTGAAAAATCGATTCTTATTATGATCGATGCTGTTTTATATGATGTTGATTTTAATCGATTCTCAAAATTTCCAGAATCGTCCATGACTACTTTAAACAAAGTAAAATTATTTTTTTTTCTTTTAAGAAAATAAAATTTCTATGTCTCGCAGTGATGATTCCTTTTTCTTTTTTTTTTTTTTTTTTTTTTCGAAAAAAAAAAACTTTGATAAATTTTGTTAGTTACATGATTAAGGGATATCATACTTTTTAAAATCTGCATCGGCTATGCAAAAATGATTTGTAATTGCCATGATTTTTTTAATATTTATTGAAATTACATCAAACTTTGCAACATATTAAAGCTATATTTCAGATTTTATAAAATGTAAAAAAGAACACTTATAATAATATATTAAAAAATACAGTTAACACTAAATATTGCAAAATTTTATGTAACAATCTACTAGATATATCACCATAAAACTTATATTAAAAAGAACTTTAAACTATATTTTATAGAATGAATTAATGATATAAAATTCTTTGACGGAAACTATTTTGGAAATTCAATTAAATTCAAAAAGTAGAAAAAATGTTGAAAAAATAACCAATTAAGAATTCAAAAATAATTAAAAATTTCTCTTTTTTCAATAATATTCATTCTCTCAAATCTAGATTAAAGTTCATTTTACTGAAGTTTTATATTTATATATCTATTCTCAGTTACGTTTCGTGCGAATAATGACATATGATGTGAAAAAAAACAGCATTATTATAAAAATTATTATAAAAATTATTATAAAAATTGCATATTAACAAAACTGTATTTTGTATATATTATATTATAAATGTTTATTTTTACATTTAAAAAAATCTTAAATATAGCTTCAATAGATTAGAAAGATTTATGTAACTTCTATCAGTATTTAAAAAGTTCTGAGAACTTGAAATTACACGACTTTTTCTCTGGCAGCGGAGATTTTAAAAGGTATGAGACCATTTAAATTCAAATTGTACGAATGCTAAAACGGTTCTTCTGGCAACGTGAAAAATGTTCTTGGAAATTTAAATTTTAATTTAGACAGGAAGAACATCACAATAATTCAAAGTTAGTTTATTTCGAGACCGAAGTGGATATAGACCTGATTGGTTATGTATGAAAGCAGTAGGAACCCTAACTACAGGTTCATTTAATTTTGAAATTCAATTTTGAAACATACATTAAAAAACAAGTAATACAAAACATAAGTTGTATGATTAACATCAGTAATTTATAGGAATAAGATAAACTGATAGGAAAAAAGGCCGAACATACTCGGATATGGGGCGAACGGTTACTTCTTATAGCAGCCATCAGCGCATCCAATATATATATATATATATATATATATATATATATATATATATATATACATATGTGTGCATGTAAAATATCGACATAATATTACATACAATATTATCGATCGAATGTAATATCTGCTTTCATTCATTCATACCATGTAATGAAACATTTCCATCAGGAACACTCATAGATTCGTAGTCGTTGGCGTCGGGTAATAAATCAACAAATAATATCCTTGAACATACTTAAGGTAATCAAAAGCGTCGAAAATTTTCAATCACGTTTATTCATACTTCACTTCACAGGCAAACAATACCACTAACGTCGTCATATGCAGTCATCATAAGTAAAAGATGTTATTTAACAAAGAAACTTTACCAGAAATATTCTTCACCCCAGCTGACATTAATTTTATTAGCACACAAGAAAAAATGTGAAAATATCGCTCCGAAGGCAAAGTTTTGTCATACTCTGTGAAGGAATACAGGATTTTATGACTAAGATCTAAGTTGCCAATTACAAATTTAGTGATTTAACCAATAAGAAAATTTTACTCCGTGAAAAAGAAAGAGTTCTTTCAAACAGTCAGAAAGTTATCTGATGCAATCCGGTTTAGCATCAAGAAAGGTGGAAAGTTAAATATTACGTATATATATATATATAAACATATGTTGCGGCCAAAACCCGAAATCGGCCAATTCCGAACTGGCCAGCAACGTTTAAAAATGACTGGCCAATTCGCGAACTGGCCAGATGCGTTTGACCAATTTGCGAACTGGCCAGATGCGTTTGGCCAATTCGCGAACTGGCCAGATGCGTTTGGCCAATTTCCGAACTGGCCAGATGCGTTTGGCCAATTCGCGAACTGGCCAAATGTGATTGGCCAGTTCACGAAATAAGTATAGTCACTTGGCTTAATCCTTTTTAACACAGTTGAAAGTGTCTATGAATTCAAATAATCTAGCCGATTACCAGCCCGTGCTCTAAAGGCTCGGGTTAACTTGCAATTGTTATCTTATTTGGTTTATCAATTAATTTCGGTAATGACAGGGAGTTGTGTACTATTTTTTGTTAAATTATTGGGATACACAAAAATATTTCGTTTGAATATAATCAATGAAAATCATTTTTACTGTGCGTTTTAATGTTGTTACATTATCTTAGTTACAATAAAATTGGTACCTATGCATCATTAAGATGGGCGACAAACAGTTATCTATTACAGTGCATGAAATACAGTAATTCCAGATTTTTTACAGAGACACTGAAAAGTATTTCATTACAATGAAGAGAATGGTGAAAAAATTGTTTTAGTGTTTTTTAATGATGTTACACTATTTCAAACATAATGAAATTCACATGCTTGTCTCATGTGAAAAGCATTTTTTCTTTTTTCTTTTTCTTTCTTTTTTTTTTTTTTTTTTTTTTGTAGAGTATATTGATTAAGTAGCCATCATAGGTCGTTTATTGGGACGCCAAAAGGAATTTCTATTAAAAAATATGATATATGCAAAAAAACTTTCGTAAGGTATTTTAATAATGTTATTCTTTTTCAAACATAATGCACATGTGGGATGCAATTTTTTCTTCCAGAGTTTTGATTAAGCAGCCATTATAGATCGTTTATAGAAACGCAAAAAAAAATTCCGATAAAGAATTATTATATTGCCAAAAAAACACTTTCAGTGTATTTTAATGGTGTTACACTATTTCAAACATAATGCAATTTACGAGCCTTGCTTATATGTGGAAACAATATATATTTTCTAGAATACTGATTAAGTAGCCAATTAAGTTCATTTATAGGGACGCCAAAAACAATTTCGATAAAGAATTATGATAAATATCAAACATAATAAAATTTATATGCCTTACTCATGTGGGAAGCAATACTTTTTTGTAGAGTATTGATTAAGTAGCCATTCTAGTTCTTTTATAAGGACGTCAAAAGAATTTCTGTAAAGAATTATGATATATGCAAAAAATCTTTAATATCGTATTTTAAAGATGTTACACTATTTCAAACATAATACATATGTAGGATGCATATTTTTGTAAAGTATTGATTAAGTAGCCAATTAAGTTCGTTTATAGGGACGCCAAAAATAATTCCGATAAAGAATTATGATAAATTTCAAACATATTGAAATTTATATGCCTTTCTCATGTGTGAAGCAATGCTATATTTGTAGAGTATTGATTATGTAGTCAGTATAGCTCATTTGTAGAGACGCAAAAACAATTTCCATAAAGAATTATGATATATGCAACAAATCTTTCATACGGTATTTTAATGATGTTACACTGTTTCAACAAAATTTACATGTTTGATACAATTTTTTTGCAGAGTATTGAATAAGTAGACATTTTAAAATTAATGCTATAGTTATAAGAATGCTAAAAGGAATTCCGATAAAGAATTATGATATATTTTAAAATACCTTTTATAGGATATTTTAATGATGTTGCACTATTTCAAACATAATGCAATTTTCAAGTCTCACTCATGTGGAAAGCAATATGCATTTTGTAGAGTATTGATTAAGAAGCAGTTTTAGTTCGTTTATAACGATGCCAAAAAGAATTCCGATAAAGATGTGTGATGCATTTAAAACATAATGAAATGGACATGTCTGACTCATGTGGGAAGCAATGTGTTTTTTGTAGAATATTGATTAAGTAGCCATTACAGTTCTTTATTGATACCCAAAAAGTATTTCATTAAGGGGGTTCAGGGGTTGATCGACACGGAAAAACATGCAAACAGAGCGCTCGCTTCGAGTCCATATAAAAACAAAAGTATTCAATATAATTAATTTAAACTTTCTGGTATTTTAAAGGTATGTTTGTAGTTTTATAAGATTATAAAATGAAGTACTTCAATGTAATATAATAAGAAATATAGCAAAATTTATGTAACTCAATTAAAAAAAAAAAAATTATGTGTTATATCACCAACACCAAGATATCTTAACGTTGAATTGACATAATAACTTAATTTTTGCTTTAAAATGATCCAGAAACTTTACTCTATAGAATGATTTAAGGATAAAACTATCACACAAAAACAACATTATTAAAAAAACGCTCAAATATGAAAATTTTAAAAACTCCTAAAAAATATAACTTTTTTTCATTAAAAATGCTCAAAATATTAAACTATCTAAACTATATTAATTCATTCATACTTCATAATGATGTTATATGCATGCAAAAAAATTAAGCCATTCCATCAAATAGTTTTTTCTTAATCTTGGTGCTAGTCGTCAAAAATCAAGTTTTGAGAAAACGCGACTTAAAGTCGAAATTATATGGGTGCAGCTATGAAAGTGTTGATACATAAATGCCTATAACTCCTTTAAAAATGCAAATATTTTTATGCGGTTTTTTTACATTGAGTTTAGAAATAATTGAATATTCAAACTAGATCATAAAAAAATCGATTTTTTGAAAAGTTTTCAACCCCACAGCCCCCTTAAGGGATTATGGTATATGCGAAAAAATCTTTTATAGGGCATTTTAATGATGTTACACGATTTCGAATATAATGCATACATCGGATTTATTTATTTATTTATTTATTTAAATCCGATGGATAAATAACGGATTTAATTATTTAAATCCGTTATTTTTTTACATTGAGTTTAGAAATAATTGAATATTCAAACTAGATCATAAAAAAATCGATTTTTTGAAAAGTTTTCAACCCCACAGCCCCCTTAAGGGATTATGGTATATGCGAAAAAATCTCTTATAGGGCATTTTAATGATGTTACACGATTTCGAATATAATGCATACATCGGATTTATTTATTTATTTATTGTAAAGTATTGATTAATTTTCCATTACAGTTTGTTTATAGAATCGCCAAAAAGAATTCCGACACAGAATTATGCTACATGCCAAAAAATGTGTTATAGGTTATTTTAATGATATTACACTACTTCAAACATAACGAAATTCACAAGCCTCACTCATGTGGGAAACAATATGTCTTTTGTTGAGTATTGATTAAGTAGCCATTATAATACATTTATAGGGACGCCAAAACAATTCCGATAAAGAATTATGCTATATTCCAAAAATAATGAAATTTATATGCCTCACTCATATGAGAAGCAGTTTTTTTTTTTTTTTTTTTTTTTTTTTTTTTTTTTTTTGTAGAGTATTAGTTAAGAAGTCATTATAAATCGTTTATAGGGACCCCAAAAAAGTATTCCAATAAGGAATTATGATATATGCGAAAAATACGTTTACAGAGTATTTTTATGATGTTTCACAACTTCAAACATAATAATGTTTGAAGTAATAAAGCCTTTATACACTTCGAATATGCTCTACAATATGTTTTCTATAGATTATTGACTAGGTGAAATTTGTCATTCATATACAGACTCGAATTATTTGGTTGTTGGATAAATTATGAGCCATTATTTTTTTATGTGCGTTTCCAGCTATGATAAGCTTTTAAAATTTATTTATAAAGCAGGTTTATAGATCATATGCAAGCTTGCATGAAAGATAAAATAAATAGATTACTGGTTGTGGATATCTATTGCTGAAATGAAATTTTACTTCTTTTTTTATGCTTATGTGTATATCTCTTTACATTAAAAGAACCGGAGTAAATTATGTTTACAATATTCCTATAGAGTTGGATGATGTTTTGTAATCTATTTAGTGATTCATTTTCGTTCTTGTTTTAACTTGAAAATTGTTCACTTGTCGATGAGTTAGGTTTATTATTTAAAAAAAAATCCCCTTCATATTTATTTTTATTTTTAAGGAATCTTCTGAAAAATGTAGTTAATCAGGTTCAAGTGAAATAATGCGAAATATTATAACTATATTGAAGACATTTTCTTATACAATTAAAAAATATATATTTCTATTAT
>CAXHSM010001143.1:0-65000 GCA_964019185.1 Maratus speculifer
ATTTTATTATTTTTTCTATTCTTCTTTTACTGTTAATAAATAAATTTAAAACGTTAAAACTTAAAAGAAAACTAATCTTTAGTCACATGAATGTGTGACTATTTTATTAATTGTTCTTTATTTAATCTTTACTATTTTGTTATTATGTATACTTTTGTAGCTATTTGATTAATTTAAGATAAATGTATCTATAAGGTCATATTAGGATATGACAAAGTTTACTTGAAGTAAATTCTTATCAAATGATAATAAAAGTTCATTATCAAAAAGTTGCTTGTTTAAGAAATTGTTTGAGTAAAATAGGAATAATAGTTCTGTTTAATAAGTGATACAGTAGCTGTTGTTACTATATTAAAAAAAAAAAAGGTGGAAAGAAAAAGAACACGGATATTGTTAGTTAATTGGGGCGCCAGTGTAATATATTAATACATAGAGAAGAGTGCACCACCCCTTATATTTTATTTATTTTTAAAGTTTTTCTTTTAAGTTTACAGTGTTGAATTGATTACTTATGGTATTTAAAATGCATCGTTGGCTCAGAATGATCCATTTTGTCCTGTCTTGTTGTTTTAGCTTCTAAAAGTAAAAAGTTTCATCATCATACTTTAAAAGTTATAGATAAATAAGAAAAAAAAATTCTGTAGAGGTAAGATACTTGTTTTTATTTAATATTAAATGTAATGTGCTTAAAAGAAAGTTTAAAATAATAATTTTATGAGAATGTATTGAACTTCAACATGGGATGCAGTGGAGCATCCTCTGCTCGGGTACAGTTATCCTATATATAATCCATTCTGTCACTGTAATGTAAAATTTTCAAAATATTTAATTTCTTATTCTACTGTTTAAAGTAGTTATTCAACTGTAAAATAAAGTAAGCAAAGAAAAATATCAATTTATTTAATATTACGAAATATTTTGATTTGTATTTATTACTTTTGAAAACAATATAAGTATCCTAATTACTGAAGCCTGTTATTAAAAAAACAAATTATGGCAAGTTCTGAAATTTTATTGGCCATTTTAGATGTAACATAAAACAAATTTACAATCAAAACTTTATGGTTATTAATCTATAATTTATATTGATGTTATTGTAAAACGTCTCTCAGATCGAAAAGTATTTAAGAAAATTTCAGGCTCCTAAGTATTTTGGACCGCCTTATTTTTAAATTTTAATGACAATGATTTTATTTTATTTCATAATTTCTTTCCATTTGCAATCGTTCCTTTATTTTAATCTCTTGTTATTTAAAATATATGTATTTTTTTAAATAATTTTTCTGCTTAATTCAAGGGTGGATCCAGCCCAACCTCCAAGGGGAGGGTCACAACTTTTGACAGATGATTTAATGAAACAATTTTAAAATACAGTAAATCTTGTGAAAACGGAATTACGAAAAAAAGTAGAAAATTTTGCCGATCGGGCATAAAAAATATCGCATAATTTGTCAAGTTAGGCACGTAAAAATCGCGAATTTTGTCGATCAGACGCAAAAAATCTCAGATTTCGTTTATCGGCAAGGAAAAAAATCTAATTTTTTTTTTATAATACTTGAAAAAATTTTGTTCATAGGTTGTGGAAAAGTCGCCTGTTTTGTCTGTTTACAGCACAAAAAAAATGCGAATTTCGTTGACCTGGCGCGGAAAAATCGAAAAAATTGTCAACTGGACATTGGAAAATCGCGAGTTTTGTATATCAGCCCTCGAAAAATTTCGAATTTTGCTGTATGTCTCAGGAAAACTGCAAATTTTGTCGATCGAGCACAAAAAATTGCAAATTTTGTCTATCTGGAACGAAAAAATCGCAAATTTCGTTAACAGGGCACGGAAACCTCCCAATTTTGTCAATCGCGTCGTAAAAAGTGTGAAATTATTCGATCGAGAACGGAAAAATCGCGAATTTTGTTGATTGGGAATAAAAAAATTGCGAATTTTGAGTTGATATGGAACGCAAAAATTGCCAATTTCGAGATTCAGGAAAAAATTATCGCGAATGTTGTCGATTGTCTTCGTAAAAAGAGCGATACAGGCGATTGGGTACGAAAAACTCGCGAATTTGTCGATTCGGTACGAAAAAATCGCTAATTTCGTTGATAGGGTAAGGAAAAATCAAAGATTTTGTCGATGATGCGCAGAAAAATCAAAAAATTTTTCGAACGGCTGCAGAGCAATAATGAGTTTTATCAGTTTATCATGAGAAAAAAAATCACAGATTTCATTAATTTACTGCGGGGAAAAAAATGCAGATATCATCAGTCAGTTAATTGTTCGATGCGGAAAAATGCATATTTCATGGACAAGAACGGAAAAAGGTGCAAATCTCGTCAATTGGGCACGGAAAAATCCTGAATATGGTTGACTGCTTTAGTAAAAAGCGCGAATTTAGTCGATCGGGAACGAAAAAATCATTTTTGGTAGGGTATGGAAGAATTGCAAACATTGTCGATCGGGAACGAAAAAGTCGCAAATATGGTCGATCAGTTTCGTAAAAAGCGGATATACAGTTGATCTGGAATGAAAAAAAAATCACAAATTACGTTGATATGGCAAACAAAAATTGACAATTCCATCGATCGGGAAAGAAATTATCGCAAATATGGTCGATCGGCTTCGTCGTGAACAATCGTGAGTTTCGTCAGTATCGCAAGAAAAAAATCGCGGATTTCATCAGTTTACGGCAGAAAAAAATGCATAGCTCGTCATTCAATTAAGAAATGCGTATTTCTTAGTTCGTGTACGGAAAAATTTGTATTTCATCGAACGAGAATGGAAAAATGTGCTAATTTGGTGGATTGGGCACAAAAATCGTGAATTTTTTCAATCAAGTGAAGAAAAATCGCAAATTTCGCAGACCGTTCGTGGAAAAATCTCAAATTTCGTCGATCACACCCAAAAAAAAATCGTGAATTTCATTGATTAGACATGGAAAAATTCTGAATTTTGTGGATCGGCTTCGCAAAAATTGCGAATTTCACCGATCGGGTGCAGAAAAAAATGTGAATTATGTCGATCAGGCGTGGAAAATTTGCGAATTTTCTCGATCAGTTTCGAAAAAGCGCAAATTCTTTCGATTAGATGCTATTTTGCGTACCTGTTTTAGCATCTTTTATTTAGACTGTACAGTGTACATCCCTCTTTGAAGAGCTCCAGGGGGGGGGGGTCATGAAGAAGAAAAGTTCCAGTCATACCCAGAAAAGTTCTACCCCTGAAAAAATGAAAACTTACTAGATAAATTTTCATAAAAATGACAAAAACAATCAAACTAATAAGTTTTTTCATAGGTGGTAAAAACCATGGTAAAAACATGTTTTTCCAAAGCCAGTAAATACCATGGTAAGTATCGGTAAAAACCATTAGACGGTAAATACCGTCCAACCCTATTTCAAAATCATTTTTGAAAGTGAAAGTAACTTTATAAGAAATATTTGCAAATGAAAAAAAAAAAGGAACATTGTATAAATGAATTTCACCTACTCAATGTAAAAATAAAAAAATAACAATAATAAAATGTCTAATTGTTCTAATGACCTTATTCAAAATTATAAGTAAGATTTATGTCAATCGTTTCTTAGTGTCAAATCATCTAAACAAAGTGAAACACATGGAAATGAATAATTTGACGCAAAATAACCATTGACATAAACGTTTCTTACAATTCTGAATAACCTGACACAAAAGATAAATCAATTTATTGAAAGAAATACATTTCAATGCATACTACGGATTCAATTAAAATTATAAATTTAACATTGAATTGGAAAATTAACTGTCTGTCTGTCCGTCCGTCCGCATATAACAACGCAAAAACTATCCAACCGAATCATTTGAAATTTAAAATATATAATTATTACATAATTTTGTTGAGTCATTTCAAATTTTATGAAAATCTGATGGATAGATCAATTACAGGGACAATCAAAAGGATTCCGTTACATTACGTCAAGGGGGAAAAAAGTTTCAAATGCATTTTAATCGTTTGAAATTTAAAATGTATATTTATTACATAATTTTGTCGAGTCATCTCAAATGTTATGAAAATCGGATGCATAGATCAGTTACAGGGACAATCAAAAGTATTCCGTTGCATTACAATCAATGGGAAAAAAGGTTTCAAATGCATTTTAATTGTTTGAAATTTAAAACGTTTAATTATTACATAATTTTGTCGAGTCATTTCAAATGTTATGAAAATCGGATGCATAGATCAATTACAGGGACAATCAAAAGTATTCCGTTACATTACGATCAATGGGAAAAAATGTTTCAAATGCATTTTAATAGTGTTGCACTCATTTGAACATAATATAACTGACATGAATCTATGATGTATGTACTAAAATCTACATTCTGTACAATCTGGGATGCAGAGAATATTTATTACTAAATTACAGGGCCACACAAATGTATTCCACTAAATAATGTTATACGGGGAAACATTGTTTGGGACCTGTTTTAATTATATTAAACTACTTCATATTTTATGAATAATATATACGTTAATGAAGTATAATAAAAATTACTCTCTGCATATTTATAGGAACACAAAGATTTCGACCACTGTACTGTATCCAAAGTATGCTCTACTATATCAGCAAGATCTGAATATTTTAAAACTTATAGTACGAATGCACCTCATTTACTAAGCTTCACGTGCAATTTCCAACTTGTTAATATATGTAATAATGCTCTAATTCATTAATGAATTGCTGATGAACCCATTTCGACAAATTTTATAAAATGCCAAACTACACAAGTAGTACTGAATTGCGTAAAAGAAACATCCTTTTAACTCCTAAAATAATAATCATATTAAATAACAATTTACTGCGTCAAGAGAAGCGTCTCATTTCCAATTAAAATATATATTTGAATTAAAATTTTAATGATACACAGGATCATGAAAAGTCAAAGAGTGTGAAAAACTGGATTACAAATATCTCTGCAACTAATATTCCGATTGATTTTGTTCTTTATGCAAAATTTGTGTTATTTTATTGTCTTTCACATCCACTCCTTAAAATAAAAAGTTTCAAAAATTTTTATATACCTTTCATCAGAACAAATTTTTCGAGAGTCCAAAATATAGTTCTGGATAATCGAGATTATTGATATTAAATAACCTTCATCTCATTTTTACACACTAAGTACATACAGAAAATTTCAAGTCTCTATCTCAATTCGTTTTCGAGGTAAAGCGTTTACAGACATAGAGACAGACAGACAGCATTTTTTTTTTTTTTTTTTTTTTTTTTTTAAATATGTGCTTTGGAGTTTCCAGTATCTGAAATATGTAAATCCTTCTAGAGCAGCAGTTCCCAAAATTCCATGGTACATGACCCACGTTTCAGTAAAAAAAGACAATTTGCGAACCGCGCAAGATAACTACGGGATACCCACCCAATTAGATTTCTGGTACTGTTGTTTTTTCTCAATGTGGGAACATGTATTAACATGCAATTTGTCTCAGTACTTGTCTTTCAAAAACAGCAAAGTAGAAAAAGCATGTTCTCATAAGCACGAAGAGCTGAATTTCATCAAAGATCTAAAGGCTGATTTAAATATTTCTGAACATTCTGTTCGTATATTAATCTAGAAGGAAATTAAGGGTTTTCTCTTGAAATGTTATTTCTTGTTGAAATTGTCATATATTTTTAAACAGATGAAATAAAAGATATACTTTGATAACAAACCTCGATTATTCCGCGACCCACCAAAACAACTGCTGCGGCCCAGGAGTGGGTCGTGACCCATAGATTGGGAACCACTGTTCTTTAGTAAAAAAAAAACTAGCCTTAAAAGGAATGACTCCTGGAATGATGCTGATGTGTAAGGTTTCTGGAAATAACGTGTCCGGGTGGACCACTCCTTCCATGAGTCAAATACACCAATCAGGAAAGGGCTCCGTCTATGCATTGCGAAGCGATTTCAACCGGGATTGCAAAGCAATACCGAACGGAATCACGAAGCGATTCCATGAGGTATTGGCGAGCGCAGCAAGCAGGGGTAGCCTACAATTTGGAATCGCAAAGCGATTACGTGGGGGGTTGTCAACTGTAGCGAGCAGGGGGTCTGCTCATTCCAATTATGCATGCTTGGGGCGCCGCACCCCACTTTGCCACAACCCCCCCCCCCCCCAAAGGGGAACTTTTTTAATTTTTATCCACAGCACTCGTGTTGCATATCTTTAGAAAGGTCTGAAACTGCCTTTTCCTATTGTGGATGTCTCGTGTGTCCCCCTCCGCTCTACCCCCCAGGGGGGCACATTTTTAATTTCTTTACAACACCAGTCGTGTGACACATCATTTAAAATGTCTGCAACTTCTTATTCATATTATGGATGTCTTGTGTGTCACTCCCCCCCACTCTGCCCCCCCAGGGGGATACATTTTTAATTTCTTTGCAACACCATTTGTGTGACACATCATTTGAAAAGTCTGCAACTGCTTATTCATATTATGAATGTCTTGTGTGTCAACCCCAGTGGCGTAGCTAAGGGGGGCATCCGCCCCGGGTGCCGAGGTCTAGGGGTGCCAAATTGAGAGATATTGTTATATATCTATATTGGGGTGGGGGCGCAAAATTTCTTGCTGGCCCCGGGCGCCAAAAAACATAGCTACGCTACTGGTCAACCCCCCCCCACTCTGCCTGCCCAGGGGGGGGCACATTTTTAATTTCTTTACAACACCAATTGTGTGACACATCATTTAAAATGTCTGCAACTTCTTATTCATATTATGGATGTCTTGTGTATCACCCCCCCCAGGGGGGGTACATTTTTAATTTCTTTGCAACACCATTTGTGTGACACATCATTTGAAAAGTCTGCAACTGCTTATTCATATTATGGATGTCTTGTGTGTCAACCCCCCACTCTGCCCCCAGGCGGGGGCATATTTTTAATTTCTTTACAACACCAATCGTGTGACACATCATTTAAAATGTCTGCAACTTCTTATTCATATTATGGATGTCTTGTGTATCACCCCCCCCAGGGGGGGTACATTTTTAATTTCTTTGCAACACCATTTGTGTGACACATCATTTGAAAAGTCTGCAACTGCTTATTCATATTATGGATGTCTTGTGTGTCAACCCCCCACTCTGCCCCCAGGCAGGGGCATATTTTTAATTTCTTTACAACACCAGTTGTGTGACACATCATTTGAAAGGTCTGCAACTGCTTATTCATACCATGGGGTATTAGCGAGTGTAGCAAGCAGGGGTAGCCTACAATTTGGAATCGCGAAGCAATTACGCGGGGGGGGGGGGGGTTGGCGAGCAGGGAGGCGGAATCCCCCTGGTTTGACAAAAGAAAAATTCCATTGTTTCAAAGCGATTGCAAGATTTACCCTATACTATGTATGGTGGTTAAGTAAAAAGCATAAATAATATTTCCAAATATCTTTCAGCTGAAAAATATGGTTACATGTGAATATTAAAACAAGACATCTATTTTGAACATACAAGATGAACTCTTCAGGATTTAGGAGGTTGTCAAAAATGGGCATATCCATTGTTCAGTTAGATAATTTGCATTTATTAACTTTATTGTGTTTTAAACCCCATCACTTTTATATGATGTAGTTTGTATTTTTGTGCTTTTTTAAAATAAAGTTTGTTGAATTCACAAGGTTCTGTGTTAAAGAACCACAGACTGACCTGGCCCACATGGACACACATTTAATTTAATGTAAACATCCAGACACACATGGTGTAACATTTTCTGAAGTTTCCCATGACAATGACAGGATGAAGTAGGTGGGGGGGATAGAAATGTCCTTGAGAAGCAGGGTTGGCAAGTTTCTTCTGCAGTGGAAGAAACCGAAGAAACTTTTATTCTTTATAAACTTATCATATAACTTAAAACTTTGTAAGATACAATAAATATCTTCTTGCTATAACCTTAAGTAAATTAATTCCACCAGATCTATACAAATTTAATTAATCGTATGCTAAATTAACAATTACATCAGTTTTTAAGCTAAGATCATATGACACCAGTCTAATAATCTTCATCATTGGTTAAATGAAGAAAAGGAATTGTATCTAAAATGCACAAAACCAATTAAATGTTATCCACTTTAGTTTAATCAGCGTATTTTTCAATTATTTAAACTAATAGTAAATAGTACTTTCAACAAAGGGCCACACAAAAACGAGAATTTCGTCCAAAGACTGCACAAAAAATGTGAATTTCGTCCATGAATCGCGTAAGAAATGGGAATTTCGTACGTGAATCGCGTAAAAAACGGGTATTTCGTCCATGAATCGTATCAGAAACGGGAATTTCGTACGTGAATCGCGTAAAAAACGGGTATTTCGTACGTGAATCGAGTAAAAAACGGGTATTTCGTCCATGAATCGTATCAGAAACGGGAATTTGGTACGTGAATCGCGTAAATAACGGGTATTTCGTCCATGAATCGTATCAGAAACGGGAATTTCGTCCGTGAATTGCATAAAAAAAACATGAAATCCTTCCGTGAATTGCGCAAAAAAAGGGAAATCCGTCCGTGAATTGCAAAAAAAAAAAAAAAAAAAAACTTGAATTTTGTTCATGTCAAAATATTATAACACGTAGTTTTATTAAACATTAAATTTGCAGAAAATTTTGACCCAATATTTATGAGCGCAGGAAGTTTTTGATTTTATACGAGTCTGGTTGTAAGCTCTTTTGATCACATGACAAGGCTTTTTTTACCATTCATAAACTAGTTTTTGTTTCCTCTCGCGAAAAGTCGGTTCAAAACGTCTAATTTGGTCCTATTTTCTGAAATTTATAACAAAAAATGACGTTATAATGTAAAATTCAACATGACTAGTTCATCGAGTTACGGGATGAAATCATGATGTAGGACAAGATTATTGGGTGTAGATTAAGGAATGACTGGTCTGCCTCGGCATTTCTTGGTACGATATGAGTAACAGCGGGCGCCAACTCGTCATTTTGGCGTCACTTTCACGTCATCGAGTAACGGGATGAAATTGGTGCCAAATTAAAGCTAAAATAGAGTCCTTTAAGAATATTTCGGTCTGCCTGCGCATATCCTGGTACAAACCCTCGGCAGACTGAAATTTATAACAAAAAATGACGTTATAATGTAAAATTCAATATGACTACGTCATCGACTTGCGGGATGAAATCATGATGTAGGACAAGATTATTGGGTGTAGATTAAGGAATGACTGGTCTGCCTTGTCATTTCAGAGAAATTAGACAAATTAAAGATATTGAAACTTGGTTAGTGGGTGGGCGGAGCTCTGAAGCTAGCGATTTCTCTTGCCTTCATCTCGAATATATATGTACCAGGATATGTGCAGGCAGACCGAAATATTCTTAAAATACTCTATTTTAGCTTTAATATGACACCAATTTCATCCCGTAACTCGATGACGTGAAAGTGACGCCAAAATGGCGAGTTGGCGCCCGCTGTTACTCATATCGTACCAAGAAATGCCGAGGCAGACCAGACATTCCTTAATCTACACCTAATAATCTTGTCCTACATCATGATTTCATCCCGTAACTCGACGACGTAGTCAATCGTGTCGCCGCCGCCCTGTCTAGATCAGATAGTTTTTGAACATCCCCACTTGCTAGTTTCATGCATTTCCAAATAAAAATTAACTAAAACTTATGTCATAAAGTCGCACCTTTTGATTTGACAACAGACTTAACCCTTTCCGGCGTAGGCAAAATCTTTTCGTGACACCGGAATTTACAAACGACTTTTTGAGAAATTAAATGTCCCCTGTAGCTGAGAGGTTCTGCCCCCAAAACTGGAAGACGGCCGGTGCTGGTTTCGAATCTAGTCACGGTCATCGGCTCAATTGTTCAGAGTTTTTCGTGGTTTTCATCGAACCTTGGATTTCCTTGCGTAAATACTGTTTAGGTTCGCTTAGAAAGACCCCCGACTCCAGGATATAGACATATTAAATAAGACATAATAAAGATGGTACAATAGCCAAGTATTAGACAATGAAAGGGTGAATTCTGAGCAAAAGATAATCTCTTTTGATGACCTATTGGCAGTAGATAAACGTGGGTTGCTCTTAAACATACATGCGCAAACCCCAGAGTCTAGAATGAAGAAGAGCAGAAGATAATCAGTTTTTCATGGTGAATGTTTGAAATGGAGGTTTAAATTTGTGAATGGCTCGCAGTGTTCAATTCAGGAGTTTTAAGTCCTTGCTAAGATTTTTCGCCCAATGTTCCCCTCTCCCTGGTACCCGCGAAATTTTTTTAGCTCAGGCAGGAGGTTCCGACAGATAAGACTAGGTGCTATTAGCGTCCCCAGGAGGGGGGGGACAGAGAAATATTCCACCTTGCTAGGAGGTTGAAGCATCTGGAGCCCCGCACCGTCCTCCATCTTTCAGCTTGGGGACCATGGGAGACCAAACAAGACCCCTCTACCCATTGCCGTTACCTTATGGCCCTCGTGGTTCCTGAGCACAAGCGCTCTTCCCCCGTACAACAGAGGCCACTACCAGAAAAAAGTCCCTCTTGAGTAGGTTCTCTCCAAAACAGTCCGAAGCGACTCCAAGACCTGCTTTGGGAATTAGCACCGTGAAGTGGTGCATAAGCCAAAAATTAACGCCATTAGTTGTTTACTTGTAGGGAGTGGGTAATCATGTGGGGGACTTGTAACCTTCATAGCTTTTCCAGGCAGTGTTAAATTCAGACACTTTTCTCCGGGAGGGACTTCTGTGGCTCCGGGGGGAAATTGTACTTTTTGACCATTCAAACCAAAAATCTCAAATTTTCCGGGGGGGGGGGAGACATTTCATTGCTCCGAAGGGGGAACGTCTCTCCTGAGCCACCCCTGGATTCAACACTGTTTCCAGGAGAGACTCGAAATATTTTAGGGGGGTAAGCCGCCTCTAGCACCCCCTTAGTTACCGCCCTGCGTAATAGATTATCATTAGACAGTCTTTAGTACAAAGTAGAGCACCCCTTGTTTTGTGCCTATCCCTATTTAAAAAAATCCACTCCATGCGACGTTTTAAAAGTCATGAACTGGCCTAATGTGTTGCTGGTCGCGGTTGAAGACTGAAATTGCAGGATTAAACAGAATTCGATTTCGTATATTAAAAAGAAACTGGTCTGCAAAGTCATATTTTGGCGGAAAACAGGGGTCTGCAGATATTTTTCAGCAAAATGTAATTTAGCAGACTAGTTGCATTTTAATATCAGACATGCTACCAGCTCAGCAAAAGAAAGCTAAACTGTCACGGCCGCAAGAACAAAAAGTACTAAGCTTTTACCCACAAACTTTTAATGAAATTCTCATTTTTTACTGCAGTTCTTTGACAAAATTCGTTTAGGTCTCTATTCTATGACGATATTCGCATTTTTCCGCGGCCTTTGACGAAATTTGCGTTTTCCGCGATTCTTTCATGAAAATCGCGTTAGATTCGCGATGTTTGGAAAAGTTCTTAGGCGAAAGGAGACTGGAGGTGCCCCCGCTTGACCAAGGAACGGGTCGAGACGGAAGGGCGCCATGCTTGCCCCTCACGGCTCACATTCCCATGGGTGGATGGCCGGCGGGCCCACTTACACGATCCGACCACGCAGAGGCCTGGGCCAGGCGCTCACAGGTTAAAGCGGTGGCACATCTCTCTCAAAGGACCTGTTGAGTCCGATCGAAGTCTGACGTATCTATGCGGAACTGGAGCTTACTGCGCCCAGTGATTCAGACTTAGCAGTATCTAACCCATAATTTTCCTGCTACTAACTTCGGAGCCGGATGTCGCTTCAGACACCTATGAAGGGAGTTTTCTTGTCCTCCAAGGCTTAGCTAGAGATACCTTCTCACTATGGTAGGAGTTCACATTGTAACGGACAAGGATCTTCGGTTCCATTAACCAAAGTGGCTCTGGGGTACCGGTAGTGCGTGGCGGGGCTTGGCAGGCCTCGCGCGGTAACCATGCCTTTCGGCAGGGAGGCTGTGCGAGGCTAGACGGGTTCTGTTCGTGCCAACCCTCTAGCGAGGCGCTGTCTTTGCCGTCTAGGTGGAACGTTCCGTGTTCCGCCTGGAGACGCTATTTGCATCTAACCCGCTACTCTGGACCCCCCATTGAGCCTCGGTTCCGAGGGGAGTTTTAGGCGAAAAAACCTAGGGTGGGCGGTGTCTGTGCCGTTGAGGGGGAGTTTGTTGGAAAACGCGTCTTACTTTGAAATTATTTGATAGAAATAGCGCTTTTTTCCGCGATCATTTCACAAAAATCACTATTTTTTCGCAATCGTTTGACGAAAATAGTGTTTTTTTCCGGTCATTACTTTGAAAAGCGCGTCTTTTTCGCGATCCGCTTCCGTCCTCGAAGATTCTTCCGTCCCATTTCCGTCCTCGGGAATTTTTAAAAGACGGAATTCCGTCTGTGGACGGAAAACTTTCACCCATGCCCGGAATACTCGGAATCAGGGTCATGGATATCGACATCGTTGTTCTGCGGCTCGTCGAGGGCGCTTGGGGAGAGGGGGGGGGGATAATTCCAAGCGAAGGAACCATTGGGTTTTTCGAAAGGCAGGTGAACTGTCTCATATCTTTTGTTCATCCCTATCAAACTTGAAAATATCCCTCGAAATTCCCGTTTTCAACAACAACAATTTATCAAAAATCTGAGTTTTAGATGTATTGACACAGTGCTCCTTTTCCATGGAATATTTACAACTTCGAGGAAGACCTGCGAGTCATAGCCAATACTGAACAGAAAACTTTTGGTTAAATTTTGCACATAGCTTTATAAACTTTTTTATGACATAATAATGAAAATGACACAGACATCGCGATTACAGAGCGTCCTTCCGACGGATTTTTTTCAAATTCAGGGAACGCCTGCTGACCGTAGCCAAATAGTTATTGGTTCAATTAAATGCATAACTACATACACTTTTTGATGGTGCAATATTAAAAATGACACAAAAATCGCTATTGCATCACCCCTTTCCGGCGATTTTTTTCACCAATTCTGTGAGGACCTACTAGCCATAGCTAAATACTTAAACAAAAAATCTAATTCAATTCTATGCATAACTTCATATACTTTTCGATGGTACTATATTGAATATAATAAAAATCATTAATACAGCCCCACTTTCTGCGGAATATTTCAAAATTGAAGGAGAACCTATTTTCCACAGCCAAAAACTTACACAAAAAATTTGGTTTAATTCTATGCATATCTTCATACACTTTTTGATGGTACAATGGCGAAACACGTACAAACAGATATTTTGTAAAAACATGATTTTTGGAATCTCTGACCCTAAAACATATAAATTCATCGTTAACTGGAACTAGAAAAAATTTAGATTACAATACTTTCTTTTATTGAAGATAAAAGAAAAGTGCCCATTTAAACTGAGGGCATTGAGGTCACAGGCTATTCAAACTGTTTATATAATACATTTCAAAGAATGAAATTCCCATTTAGTTATATTAATGGGAGAAGATTTTTCCCCACACCCATTTTATATTTAATAGACGATCCTCCAAATCTAATCAGGGAAGCGCCTTATCAGAATAAATCTGTATACCAAATTGAGGCAAATAAAATAATTCTGCACAGTGGCGTAGCCAGAATTCGGTTCTAGGGGGGGTTTTGAGTTTCTGATAAAGATTTTTGCCGGTTATTTGAATCGCCGGTTAATGGAATCAGTACTAATTGGAATATTCACTGGATAATACATAAACTCGTATAGCATCTGTGTGGCTGGAAATCATCATTCTTTTAGCATAATACATCTTAGAAAAGTGATTTAGTTCAAATAACCAATTTTTATTTAACTAATCCATGTAATATGCACTTTCCGAGTTTTAAGTAGAATTTTCACCATTTAATTGAATCACTTTATTTAATAAAATCTAATTTAATAAAGTGGCGGATTCTGAAATACACCAAAATGTTTAAATATTATGTTTGGTTTTGATTCATATAAGCGGCAATTATAGCGTTCTTTCTTAGCTCTGGGAGGGGTTTTAACCCCAAAACCCCCCCTCTGGCTGCACCACTGATTCTGCATGAAAATCCCATTCCTTTAAATTATTGGGGTTGGTACTCGTTCTTTCCCTTTACACTTAACCGGTAAACTCTAAAACCTAATAAAGGAAGCATCTTACCAGAATGAACACATAATTTGAAATACATCTGATAATTCTACATGAAAACCCATTCTTCTAAATTAAGGAGGAATTAGCTCCCCATTCTCCCCTTTAGCCTGAACCAATGAAATAAAAAAACTAATCAGGAAAGCACCTTATCAGAATTAACTTGTATACAAATTTAAAGGCAAATTGAATATTTCAGTGTGATAGCTGCTCCCTTTCAACAAATTGGGATAGTTTTTATTGTTCTAAAGTAACATTGCTAATGAGTATGACAAAATAATGCATTCTACGGATAATTTTATTTTCTGATTTATTGTATTTTTTCGGCTTGTACTCTTTTAATTTGCTGAAATAGATTTGAAAAATAATTTTTTTCTTGAAAATAATTTAAAGCCTGATCTTAGTACCACAATAGTGGTTTACAAGTCTGTTTTTATACCATTGGATGCAGGAAAACATAATAGTAAACCTACAAGTCAAGTAATAAAATCAAGTTTTCCACAAAGATGTAACTCAGCAAATCTATTGCATTTTAATTTGCAAATGCAGTTTTAATTAATTCTGGAATTTCAGCCATGAACTGTGCTGCTGTCTCCCAATCCAATATTAAGGAAACTAAAATTTGTCTTCCACAAAGGCTGCAGGAAAAATTCATAGTTTCTTATAGTCTTAATATTAATAATTTCAAATCGGTGAAGGATAAATGCTTCTCCTTTTTTCCAAAAATCAAGAGGGGGGAAAAAAAGAAAGCTAGGTTAATTATATTTGATAAGCCAGCATCAACAACCCGTTTATTCAGGGATGTATTGGAGGTTATACACTATATATTTTCTCAATTACCCATATGATATCAATATCATATATTAAGCTATTTTCCCTTATCATACCTTTATTCACCTTTTCCATCAGGTAATAACTTAAATAAAACCCCTTTTTCAATTCAAATAATATATTGCCTATCCAATATAAATGTAATTGTATTCAAAGATAACGAAAATTTATCATTTTCAGTGAAAATACATTCCCTATCTTTATTGTTGCAATTTATACGAGATCCCTTCTAAGTTAGCCATTAGAGCCATCTGCCATAATTTTCAGTTCCTTTACATGTCGATATCATTCCATGACCATATATAGACTTGCAGATAGCCTCCCTTCCTCTTTTTAACATTTTCTAACTGTGCAAAAATATAAAAGTTTCCTTATTTGGCTTGTTATGCCGCGATCATGTATAGCCTATCGATCTAGTATAACCCATATGCCCTTTGTATTGTCTTCAATTAAAAATCCGTTTCCATATACCTCATATTCAAAATTGCACATTAATTATGCCAAAATAGTATAGTTCATACAAAACAAACTTTTCAGAGAATGCGCCAAATGTAACCCTTTTGGCAGATATATTGGTGATATCAACTTGATGCACATGTATTGTGTAAGCATCTGAGACTCTCGCTAGCTTCGGGCAAGTCTAATACGACTTCTCTGCATGGGGGCCTCCCATTATCGAAAAGGATTAATAAAGTATTTACTTAAAATTAAAAGAACCTGGTGTTGTTGATATTCATGGCTATTTGTGTCCTCTGTCTTCATACACCCTTTAGAATTTTATCGTCTTTAAAATTATCTCTACAAATCGTCGGTGTTATATTATAAGATGAAATCTACAGCACAACCCGCTAGTTCTCTTATTACTATACTGCTGTATCTACATTCCGTATAATTTTAACAGGTTTCTCAAAGACTCTCATCCCCCCACCCCTATTTCATCCTTTCACTGTTATGGAAAACTACGGAAAATGTTAAACCATGGGGGTCTGCATATTTATTTTAATTGTGCTTATAAAAAGTGTGTGTCCGTGTGGCCTAAGTCAGTCTGTGGTTCTTTATTTTAGAACCTTGTGAATTCAACAAACTTTATTTAAAAAACAATAAAAAGCACAAAAATTACAAACTGCAACACATAAAATGTGATGGGCTTTTGAATACCAAGTTAAAAAAATATAAACTATGTTGCTAAACAATCTGTACGGCCATCTTCAACAATCTTCTGAAATCCTGAGGAGTTCATCTTGTATATTCAAAATAGATGTCCTGTGATAACAAGATAGTTTGGATACAGTTTCTATTCAAAACAGCCGGCACATCCTTTGAAGAGGTGTCTCAACATCTGCCATGTTGTTGCATGAAAACTTTTATGCAAAAAAGTAAGATTTTTCTCCATCGTTATAAAAAATTACAACAAAAAATTAGGTAAATCATCTAAAAGGTCAATGGAATATTGGATACAGTTCGATATGTATGCTGTTATAAAAAGGAAGTGACTTAGTGAACCAGAATCAATCAACTGTTAAAAATTACTTTTTATTAAACAAATTTAAAGAATATTTATTACAAAGATCAGTTGATTTTTATTATAAGTTATTTTTTAATTTTTTTATAATAAATTAATATTTAATTACAATTAAGTTAAAGTTAAATTATAATTACATAAATTTCACTAAATATTATTATTTTTGAAAAGAAGTATAAATTAATAATTATTGTTTATAAATTACAATATGAGAAGCATACATGATTTAGCAAATTAAACAAATATAAAAACATCAGATTTCCATGTTCACCCTGGAGGTACTGATGATGAACTCGTTTCATTTTTTATTGTGGATGATCACCGAGATAAGATAAGTTTTAATCCTTTGTATATCTGCAACATAGCCAAAAATCAATCTTACATATACAGTTGGCTTAAAAACATTATTTTGTTTATTGCTCCTATTTTACAAAAACTGAACATAAATTGTTCATACAGTTAATTCTTAATACATAGCCACACTAAATTGCTAAAATAAATTTAACAAATTTTGCAAAATAAAAAAACTTCTAAGAATGTATTTATTAAAACTACAAAACATTGCTCAATGGTGCACAAAACAAGAACTTTAAAATGAACTTGTACAATTAAAATAAAATATCAACACTTCGCGCTGTCTTCATGAATATATGATAATGAAATGACTAAAAGTTTGCTTCCTGATCGAGAGATAATATTTCTAATAAAATAAAATCGAAATGAATCAAAAGTTTAAAAATGTTGCCACATACACGTGAGTAAAAATTAAAATATTACAAAGAGATACAAATTTAAGATTTTATGCCATATTTTTAATATATTATAAGATAAATTATCATTACAAGGTTTATTTTCTCGTGCAATGATTTCGACAGATTCTCGAATTTTACCTTCAATTTGCATGAAAAAATAAGCCTTGTAATGATGTGGCAACATTTTAAAACTTTTGATTTTATTTCATTAGAAATATTATCTCTCGATCAGGAAGCAAACTTTTAGTCATTTCAATATCATATTTTCCTGAAGACTGATATTGAGAAGACTGAGACATTGATATTTTATTTTATTTTAATTGTACAAGTTCATATTAAAGTTCTTGTTTTGTGCACCATTGAGCAATGTTTTGTAGTTTTAATAAATACTTTCATCTAAAAATAGATTTTGTATAAAGTTTGTATATTTTCACTTATCTGATCTCAGTCCTATGTAAACCACACATGACCTAAAAACACAACAAATATTACAACATATACAACAAATACAATTTATGCAACAAATAAATAAGGTTTTAAAAAGTAAATAGATAAATTTTGTTCAATGATGAAATAGTTACAAATATAAGTATAATAATTACAAATCCAGCTGTGGAAAGTTTGGAACACACTATATAAAACATATATATAAGATAACAAATGAATAACTAGTTATAAAACCTAAGCACCTTTAAATGATACCTACTTAGTATTTAATTGTTAGTCTTTAAAAATGTAATATTAGATTTTCAAAAATAAATTTTCTAAAAATGTTAGTGTCAAAAGGATTATCTAAATTAAGTTTTTGTACTATTTGATAAGCGTAATAGCATACGAAAACCCCACAACTCATATTATCTGTTTGTAAAACATGTGGAGGGTAATATATTGCCCATTTATCAATTGAATTAATATTTAAGACACGGCACCAGTCACCAATAACATTATTATAGGAATATTTACTGAAATTTGTACTTAATGGGTCATAAAATTCAAATTTATGCTCTTTTAAATTAGCTACAAGCAATACCCAGTGAGAATCAAGATTAAATGGAATTAATAAATATTCTTTTGACCTTATATTATCCAAATATATTTTACTGAGAACTTTAGATCGATGAATTGAAAGTGTAACAGCAGAATTAATAACCATGTAATTATCACGACCATGTAAAATTTTATGCAAAAATGCCTCTAATACAGTATCATATAGCCAACCTCGTTTAAATATCTTTGAGTATGATCTTAATAACTTTTCCTCTTCAATGCTTATCAAAGGATCTAGAGATTTTAACATGTATGGTGTTAGTACTATATCATTAATTTTAATGTAAGGTGATGTCATTGTTTCATATGTAAAATCTTTTAAATTTAGATCAAAAAATAATGTTTGTTTAAATTTATATAAAGGAAAAGTCACAAATTCATTAACGACACAATAATATATATGTTTTCGAAAAAGTATAGTACTGAATGGTTGAACCATACTACCTTTAGTTACTATCTGATGAGCATAAAAGCATATAAAAACACCACAATTACTATTATCTATCTGTAATATATGAGGAGGATATTCAACCTGCCAAGAATCGCTCTTTTGTAACATTGTATTAAGTACATCTGTCAAGTTTTTAAAATTATATTTATTTGTGACATCATAAGGAGATGAATCATACACAGATAATTTTTGTTTCTTTAGGTTGGCTACACAAAGAATCCAATGAGATTGAATGCAAAGAGGGATAAACAAATAATCTACTGAAGAAATAGGACAGGGGAGATTAAATACATTTAAAATGCCATTGTATATACAGTATGAAACTGCAGAGTTTACAAATTCTATGCCTTTTCTTTTATGAAAAAGTTTATAAAAATAACAATCTATGATTGAATCATAGAGCCAACCTTTTTGAAAATCATGAGATTGCAACTTGATTATTGTTTCTTCGTGAGAAGAAATAAAAGGGTCTAAAGATTTTAGAGCTGCTATGTCTATTTTATGATGATCAACAATAAGCTTTGAAAAATCATTAATGTTATTTAGTGGAAAAGTGAATGAGTTAACAGAGATATTATGATCGAACTCTATGACCTTATGTTGTGGATTATCTAATTTTTGTTGTTTGAAAGGAGGTTCATCTACATTATTATTAATCCAACTAGAATTTGTATTTTCATCTCCTGAATCAATTACCTTACGTTTTTTGCTATTTTTAAAAAATCTAGGTTGGAGAGTTAATTTTTGATTAGGGGGTACATTATGTTTAGTTAGAGTTAGAATTTGTTCATTATTACCACACTGAATAATCCCTTTACATCCTGAAACAAGCGAACTTAAAGTTGTTTCTATATTTCCGATGAAGATTTCTTGAACAGCAGGGTGTTCTATGAAAGTTATCAATTCTGACATAAGTTTTTTGCAAGACTGTTTCTGTTTTTCAATTCTATGTGTTTTGTTAAATATCGAAGGTTTTGACCGCGCTTCAAAATCTATATCTTCATTAATATTAATTTTATCTTCAAAATCTAAATCTTCATTAATATCAATTTTATCTCCAAAATCTATATTTCTATTGCAATACGAATGAATCTTATGGATGTGTTTACAAAGAACATTAGAATCTGGGCAATTACAAGTGTAAAGATGATTACATAAAGAGTTGCAAGACATTTCTGTGCATTTGTAAAAACACAAATCAAAACAGCATGTATCGCTTACTTTTTTTACTATGTAAAGTTGCCTCTTTACAGACTGAGATGCTATAAACCAAGAGCTATCGGATAATTTTGATATACAGGTATCAGGAATTTGCAATCCCTTTTTATGACGATCTTTACAAAAAGAAATATTTTTCAAAGGATAATCCATTAACAGTTTGTATTTATGACTTAAATAAGTGTCACGTTCAATATTTAACAAAGTAAGAACAAGTTTATCAATTCTCTTATTAAACTTACGATGGAAATAACAAGTCTTTAACTTATTATGAAATGACTCGCAATACATATTTGTATCAGTAAAAGCATGAGGGAAATTTCTATAAGCCGAAGACCAAAGTTTAATTCTATTGCAATAATAACGTTGAAAGTAATCAATAAATGCTGGACTTACTGCTGAATAATCCTCAATAAATTTACTGAGAAGAGAATTAAATTTAGGCTGAGACTTTTCTTTAAGTAATTCAATCAATTTTAAAATCATTTCATCTTCTAATGCTTTCACCCTTACTTTGCTATGCAGTTGTCGACTCCATGTTTGTCGAACATGCCACAAACATAATAAATGCTTTATACCAGAACCGAAAACTTTTTCAAAAGACGGATAAAAAACATTATCATCATCAGTCATTAAACAATTAATATCAAGATCAGGAATTCTACATCGTATAGCTTTTAGCAAACATGAAACTGTTTCAATATCGCCACAATTTGTAATGAAATGAGCTACAGGATACCCACATCCGAACTCGTCTGGAACTATTAAATTAATAAGATGGAAACCATACTGATTTGTTTTATGAGTTGAATCAATACAAAGAATGTCTTGACAGCCCTTTATCATCATATTCTTTTGTTCTAATGTTTGGATTCCTAAAGCAAACAAGGTTTTATTGTTTGGCAAAACATCGAGATCAGAAGGGCCACAAATTGTTGTCATACCTTGAGGTTTATAAATCAAAATGGGATCATATTTTTCTCTTTTTAAAGTGTCGACTAGAGACGAAACAGAGATTGCATCACTCGCAGGATGAAATGCTTCAGATATATACCTTTTATAGGCAGTAATTGCTTTATTAGTGATAAAATGTTCTTTAAAGGGGAAACTAGCTCTATTATCTCGTATTCCAGCACTATCTCGTAAAATCTCTTTAATTTTAGGAATTGGGACAGACAATCTTAAATGAGCTTTAAGCAAATTTCTTGCACTTAATTTTAAAGGGTGATGTTTGCAGTGTTCAAATTTAAGGGGATGATTATGGTTGGAAAAATATATAACATTTACAATTCCTTGTTTCTCTGAAACAAATATATTAACGGGACAATTTATATTTTTGGGAATAGTTCCTTTGTCATTTTTTCTGCTAGTAGCTGGAGAGAATTTAGAATGATGCCTACCAAACTGACAGCTGTAATAATAATATTTACTAGATGTTCCATACCTTGTACCTGTATATTTTTTAAAAAAACTAAAAGTTGAAGAAGCTTCAAATTCCAACCAATTTTGAAAAAGATCAAATGAATCAAAAGTTAAATTTTTAATGAAATCAACTTTATGATTAATTAGTAAATGTTTAATTAAAGATGAAAATCTGGTGAATGATGCAGAGCAATCTAAAGTACAATCAAATCGAGGATATTTCAATTTTGAACAATTAGTTGAATGTCTTAAAAAAGATTTTTTGCCATAAAATGATAAATTACATGTTTGACACGTTTTTGCGGTTGATTTTACTAAAATATCTGAACAAGCTGTTGTATGAAAAGAAAATGTCTCTTTTGAATTAAATATTTTACCACATGTTTCACATTTCTGGGAATATAATTCTTCAGTACATGCTTTCTGCACTACTTCTACTTTATTATTTTGAAGTGACTTACATTTACCTTTATGATTATAAAATGAACCTTTCGACTGATATACCTTAAGGCAAATATCACACCGAAATGATACATCAGAACTACATTTATGCTGGCTAAAAGCTTGTCTGGTTTGGTAGGATTTGTGACATACAATACATTTTCTGGGGTACGAAATTTTCACTCTATTCTTACCCTTTTCAGCTCCACCACCAACTATAAAACAATCGGTTCTGCTGGAACATAAAACATAATTAGATGAATTATTAGACATTGAGCATGCAATAACAAAAGGTAAATACAAAGGAGGAGAATTAGAACCACATTTAATCACAGAGTTTTTATTCTCACTACTAACAGACCTAATTGGAGACCTAACAGAACCACTATCTACATCATAAACATTAAAATCAGACCCTCCAACATTATTGCAAGCAGTACTTACCAAAGAAAAATTAGCAATTCCCACAGCAGAAGGAATAAGGACAGGAGTTGAAAAAGTGAAAGGAGGAGGAAAAGGAGGAGGAGCAGTTGTGACAGTGAAAGGAGGAAGAGGGGGATGATTTGCAACAGTGAAAGGATAAGGAGGAGGAGGATTTGCGACAGTGAAAGGAAGAGAAGGAGGGGTTAGAGTGAAAGTAGGAGGAAGAGGGGGATGATTTGCAACAATGAAATGAGGAGGAGGAGGAGGAATTACAACAGTGAAAGGAGGAGGAGTTGCAACAGTGAAAGGAGCAGGAGCGGGAGGATTTGCGACAGTGAAAGAAAGAGAAGGGGGAGTTAGAGTGAAAGGAGGAGGAAAAAGAGGGATGATTTGCAACAATGAAAGGAGGAGGAGGAATTACGACAGTGAAAGGAGGAGGAGTTGCAACAGTGAAAGGAGCAGGAGGGGGAGGATTTGCGACAGTGAAAGGAAGAGAAGGGGGAGTTACAGTGAAAGGATGAGGAGGAATTACAACAGTGAAAGGAGCAGGAGGGGGAGGAGTTGAGACAGTGAAAGGAAGAGGTGGGGGAGTTGCGACCATGAAAGGAGGAGGAGGAGTTGCAACAGTGGAAGGAAGAGGAGGAGCAACAGCAAAAGAGGGAAGAGTTTTGACAGTGGAAGGTGGAGGAGGAGTTGAAATAGTGAAAGGTGGAGGAGTAGCAACCATGAGAGAGGGAGGACATACAGTACTGCCAGCAGAACCTACAGAGTCAGAGACCAGGGATTTAGGCATAGGAACAGACTTTACAATTTTCGATGATTCCTTAAACACTCGAAATGTAAAAGCCCACCGTCCATTTCCAGTCGATTCCACACCATCAACCCCATGATAAAAGGATCTCTGATCCTTAAAAACATAAAAATCCCCACCCTTTAACCACTCGCGCGCAACCTCTTGCTTATTGTTGTCTGCTAACACAAGAGCGGCTCCAACACCGTGGCATAAGGTAATAACCTGGTCAGATGCGTGGATAGGTTCATCATCCTTATGCAAGTTAAGGCCTGAAGTCCCTCTCGGATAGTAGACAAGCAGACAAGCATTAGGTTTAGCTAGCTGCAAATCCCTAACAACCCCTGAACACAGATGCGCTACTTCTGAGAAGGCCCCACAAGGTTTAATAAACCTATTCCCATAGCTATAACTGCTGCTGGCAAAAAGCCATTCATAACGACGAGTACATTTTTTAAAACTACCCACCCCGGAACCTTTAATAACAAGCTTTCTAATAAAATTATTCACTGCTGCCTTCTCAGATGTGCTAAGCCACCCGCGCTCTACACTAGGAATAATGGTACAAACAGGACGAGATACTACAGGAATACATACAGATAAATCATTTTGAGAAGAAACAGAGACATTAGAAGAGGGAGGAGCAACAGAGATATTAGAAGAGGGAGGAGCAACAGAGATATTAGAAGAAGGAGCAACAGAGATATTAGAAGAAGGAGCAACAGAGATATTAGAAGAAGGAGCAACAGAGATATTAGAAGAAGGAGCAGCAGAGATATTAGAAGAAGGAGCAGCAGAGACATTACGAGAAGAAGCAGCAAAGACATTACGAGAAGAACGAGCAGAGACATTACGAGAAGAACGAGCAGAGACATTAGAAGAAGGAGCAAAGACATTACGAGAAAAAGAAGCAGAGACATTACGAGAAAAAGAAGCAGAGACATTACGAGAAGGAACAGAGACATTACGAGAAGAAGGAACAGAGACATTGCAAGATGCAGATACAGAAGATGAAGAAAAAGAGTTAGGGTGATAAATTGCAGGAAGATACTTACACATAGACTTACCTACTGCAGTAGCTTCAAATGATACGGTGTGCAGTGGTGATGTTACTATCTTGTGTGGAAACTGGACCGATGATCTCCAATATATTCTTGAATGGATCTTGTTTGCCACTACTTCTGCATAGGTGAGTCCATTAAAATAATCAGGAGAGTCAAGAGAAAGAGAAGAGATTGATCCTGACAAACAAGAAGACCTTGAAGAGCCTACAGCAGACGACATTCTAATAGAATTCTGAAAAAATAACACACAGTTGTTCAGAGATAAATCAAATAGCAGTAAAGATGTCTTAGAAATTGTTTAAAAGATAAAGTATTGAAGATCTTTTACAAAATATAAAATTAAGGATGAAATGAGTTTGCATCTCCAAGAAAATTCTGAAATGGCATACCTGAGCCAAATATTAATTCAAAAAATCTGATTTAAATCAAAATACAATAGACAGATTATTCATATAGTCATTCAGTTATTAAAAATATTCAGTCTTAAAAATAATTCAAAGCAAGATTTAATTTAATCTTAAATATTTCATTAAAACCAAACAAAAATATCTGACCTTTTAACGACTAGTTTCATTTTTTATATTAAAACATTTTGTTCATGGGTTTATGAAAGATTATAATTTTTGTTTTAAATCCAATAGTAAAATAAGAGTATAAATACACCACTATATATTTTTTATTATATTATGCTTGATCAATGGAATAATGCTTTTTCATTCCTTTTAAATTGTCTTTATAATTTTCATTCCTTTTCATAAAATTTTATTTCTAATTTTTATATAAAATGAAATACATTTTGTGAAAAATAATTTCATTTTAAAACTTTTTATAATCTCTCTTACAATTACAAATTTTCCGACAACAATATGAAAATTCCAAGTTCTACTCCACATTGCAATAACAGTAATAAAAGCAATTTCAAGAGCCAGAAAGATTCATTTCCTGAAATAGTATGCTCTTTTTTATGAAAATTTACTATACTTTTATAATTATATTCAGGAAATTGATTAAATAAATTTTTTTAATGTGTAACACTTAAGTATAATTAAATCATTTTTGTAATACATATAAAATTCAAATTAATAAATTTACTTGAAATTTTCATGTTTTGCACATAAAGAAAATTGAAATGTTTATTAGGCCGTACTAAGAGTCTATTATTCAGCATGTGCCGAATAATACTGAAAGAAATATTTTCATATTTATATAGTAAAACTTTCTAATGCAATCTATTTAATTTAATATATTTAAAGTTTTCCTTTTCTTAATAAATCTATACAAGCAAATTCTAATTTTTTCAAATCTAATAGGAAATTTAAATATTTTATACCTTATATATTAAAAAAATATATTTCTTTAACTGATATATTTAATGAGACATATAAAGAATATAATAAATATTCTTGTCGTATATGCAGTAATACTTTATTTTGAATAAAATGTTTGGAGTCACTGATCTGCAGATTTAATAGTTTCATGATTACCATAACTTTTATTGATATTATGTATTTGTAAAAAAAGACAGAAAATAGATGTTTAACAACTTCTGTAGTTACAAAAGTAACATGCATAAACAGACTAAAAACACTTAAGTTTTTTTATTTAAATGGTGAGGGATAAAGTTCTATGAACTCCTCTTTGACAGTGCCCTTACACAATATTTTGAGCTTCCTGACTGATTTGATAACAAAACTAATTGATTATAAAATATGCAAGGCAGAATTTATAATAGCCATAAAAAAAATAAGTGACTAAAATTTTGAAAATTTTTTAATCACATTGAAATAACTTAAAATCAGCTGTTTAAAGTTTTGACTTATTCTATTTTGATGTTACTTATATAAAATTTTTGATTATTTAGGTTTTCAAATAAGGTAACATATTTTATGCACTGAAAACGGTTTATTTTAAGAAAAATCCATTTTGCCAAGAAGACTTTTTGTTGGCACAATATATTATACATTATATATCATATCAATGCTTAAGATATGGATTCATTTATTACAAAGATGCAAAAGTAAATTTAACAATTCTGATCGCATCAAATTAAAGGGTGTTATTTAATGTCTCCTACAGGCAACATCAGGACTGAGGAGGTTAAGATTGCACTCTATAAACATTGAAATCATGTATACATGGGGTTCCATTGCTGGAAAATTAATATTAAAGCATCTCAGTTAATAGAAACCCTGTTAAAATCTTAGGAATGAATGAAATTTGTTGAATTATTAGTATATAAAATTTAAAGGTTTCTTATATTACCAAAACAAAAATTTGCACATTTTTGAAAATGAAGAATACATAAATTTAATTGAAGCAAGTTCTTATGCTCATTACGATTTTCAGAAAATACAGTGGAACTTCAAAACATTATTCTTTGCTTTCCGATTGGTTTGATTAAGAGTATCAACAATACTACAAAATTATAAAATATGAAAAGGGGGAATTATGAAGTTTTATTTAATAAATCTAAAACATTGAGAGGTGTGCATTACTGGCACATGTATACTACTGGCCACCGATGAATTTTATCAGATTTTCACCTTAGTTTTAGCAATCCCTCCACCTCTCTCTAGAATTGGTTTTTCTGAATTTTTGCATCTTAAAAATAACTTCAAAACATAAAAAAGATTAACAGCATGTATGAAAGCAGGAGAAAGTTTTGATAAAAATAAACAAAACTGTACGTGGAGGCACGAGGTTTTTTTTTTTTTTTTTTTTTTTTTTTTTTAAATAAGCTAAGCGATAAATTACATGATTAAGTAAGCATATTAAGATAATTGGCATATACGAACACAAAAAATAAAATTCTCAATGAAAGGAAAAAAGAAAATAAAAACTAGATATAAGAACATTAGGCAACTTTATTATGGTAAAATGAGCAAACATGTTGGCTATTTATTATTATTATTTTGTAACAAATGTTAAAAAATATCAATAACAGATAAAAATTTATTCAAAATCTACTTGATAAATAATAAAAATAAAGGGAGAGTAAAATACATTTCACTCAAAATAAAGATAATAAACAATAAATAAAGATAAGGTTAAGGAAATTAGCACGTGCAACGTTGGTAAAGAAATAATAAAATATATATAAGAAAAAAAAATAAGTTGAACAATGTTACCTGGAACTCAGAAATAATAAACTGAATTCAAAATAATAATAAAAAAATAATATCAGCTCGCAATAAAAATAAAACACACAAGAGCAATCAGCAAAATCCAAAGCCTCGTGGCTGGCGATTGATGATTTGAGCTCTAAGCCTGAGCGATAATAATTTAGCCAAGACAAAAATATCGCCAAGTTAGTTACCAATGAGCCAGCCAATGAGAGAATTGTCACTAACTTGTACTATGTCTCCATTCTGCAAAACTCTCGAATAAGCGGGGAGATTCGCGAAATTTATTCGGTTTAAGCGGGGAAAATTAACACAGATCCAATGACGATAAATTCGGTTCCGGAGAGTTGTATTCGAATAAGTGGGGTATTCGATTATCCGTTACCCGATTAAGTGGAGAGGATTGTATCTAAGAGTGATTTGGCTTTTGACAGAATTTTCTAAAGATGAAATTCTCTGACAATACATATAATGCGTTTCCGTCCCAAAAAATAATTTTTAAACATGTAAAGGAAAAAATACACAAAATCAGTTTACCACTTTAAATTTACACAAAACTTGTTTCTACATAATATTATTTTTATAAAATAGATAAAGTACACAAACTTCCAAAATTATAATATCTTATTTAAAATATTTGGAGAATGCTTTTCTTTGAAATAAATTACAACCGAAATTTTTAACAAGCAATTTTTTTAAAAGATGGAATGAATTCAGTTAACCATGTAATATATTAAAACATAGAAAACATACGTATTATAAAGTATGCCAAATTGAGAATTGTCCAGAAACAGTACATCACAGTGCATTCAAAGTTTTGACGTATTCTTGTAAAATTTATGTATAATATAATGACTATCTTTAGTGTAAAAAGTAATACTTCCAACATTTAAAAAATAATTCAAATTTAGTGCCGATTCAAAACATTTTTAGGAATTCGTAAATCCTAGTGCATTCAAGCTTTGTATATAACCCTGTAAAAATCTATGTATGATACAATGACAGAGTTCTTAAATTAAAAAGGGTAACTTTATAACATAAGTTTTATTTTATTTTTGTTCGGATATCCACGAAAGTAGCAGGTATTGTTGTTTAGAAAATACCTAGTTTTATTCACTTTCCTGTTCTTTTTCTTTTCTTTTTTTTTTCTTTTTTTTTTTTTTGGTCAAACATAATAGAGTTTTCAGAAAACAGTGCCAATGTGGGTTTTTTGAACCGACATCCTGCGCGAAGAGAGAAAAACAGGTCAGCAAGAAGGAGAAAAACATCTTTGTCATGTGATCGCAAACGCTTATAACTCAGTAGGTAATTTATTCATCAAAAAATAGAAAACACAGTTCGACTCCGAATTGCTTCCATAGTCTGGCTTTCTAATTTTATATCTTTCCATTAAAAAATAAATTTGTAAATGTGTCAAAACTTTTCACACTTGTTGAACAAAGCAGCAGAGTACATCCTTTAATGTGTTAAGTAATTTTGCGCATCTTACTAAAATGTTAAATATGATGCTGATGCAAAATATTTTACTGAAAAAAGGAATGCTAATGTATTCAAACTTTTGTTGTATGGCTGCAAAATTTGTCTGAATAACAATTTTAGCATATGAAGTAATATTCCCTATTCGAAAACCATATCTAAATTTCTTGGCGTCGTTTTGGAATGTTTTAAGGAAACAATAAATGATATCATGTTCGAACTTTAGACGTATAGTGTCCCTGTAAAAAAAAAAAAAAAAAAAAAAAAAAAAAAAAAAAAAAAAAAATATATATATATATATATATATATATACCTATTTTTACAAGCGCCTTCAAAAGCAAACAATTAAAAAAACTTTACACTATTAGATTAAATATATATATATATATATAGCGGGGCCCCATAAGCCCAAGCCCTTAATAGATGATAATTCGTAATAATTTATGATTATACTTATATATGTAAAATTATTTTGTTCATCTGTTCTTAGGAATAAATTACTAATGAAATTGCATAAAGTTTTCTGAAGTTTTACTTAACCTGTAGAAACTGACTCGTTGATTTATAGATTAAAGATGTTACACTTTAGTGGTGGATTGGATTAGTGTTGTGAATAAGTCACTTTGATGTATAATTGAAATAAATATGCTGACTATTATATAAAAGGGAAGAATACTTCAAACTAAATTTTATTAAAGGTGTAAAACAGATATTGAAATTTTTTCTGTCTGTGTTTTGACCCAGTTTGCAAAAGCCGCCATCGTATAAAGGCTAAGGATATTCGGTATCCTAAGTGATGGTATTAGGATATGGGCGGAAGCCTATGGGGTACCCCCAGTTTAGGCATAACATATACGAAGCATCTTTTTACAACACTGTATATTTTAATCCATATGTGAGCAGTTGTTTTAAAGATTTATAAAACATTTACTCTCACTGCAACATATTTGAATTGCAATAGCATTTAACTGAAAAGTTTACTGTAGCCTGCCCACTGACGTAAAAATTATCTCCGCTTTACTTCGAAGAAGTGGGGGGAGGGGAGACGCAAGAGCTTAGAAAGCCTATTTGTATAGAAAAATATCAGCATTAGAACTCAATAAATTGTCATTTTCTGTTTTTTTTTTTTTTTTTTTTTTTTTTTTTTTGAAAAATTTACTGGTAAACTCTGTAAAGTTTTCTAACGCCCTAACCCTTCAAACCTTTCAAATTGGAATAACGTTCTATTTGCCATTTACCGAATAAAAACAAAATGAGCTCCTTTCGTACTGAAATGGCGACTCTATTTCCTAAGGGCAAAATAATGTCTCAGTTGCTTTAGCTTTTACATTTTTATTTTATTATTAGTAGTAGTCAGGAGCTTAGCTACAGGAAAAGGCGAAGGTGCGACCCCCCCCCCCTCCCCATTCGAAATAATCATTTACATTCGGTAATTTCACTTTTGTCCAAAAATTGCATCATTTGACGCTGTTAAGAACGCCCTCTTAAGAATTTTTAGACATATTCTAAAAAAATTATTGCAGAACAGATAACAATGTAAAAACAAATATTTAAAGTAATAATAATTATTTTTTTCATTAGTAATATTCTACTCTTTGCACTATATTATTTTTCTTTCGCTCTGAATCGATTACTATTTCACTTTTCCGCTATTTTCTCGTAAAAATGCGACAAGTTTGAAAAAAAAAATATTTGTCGTCTTGCTTAAAGAGATGTTGGGACTGCTCCTCTTGTGCCTCAAATTTAAATGGGGACAGGGGGTAACGAAGCCAAGAGCTCCCATAATCGGCTTTATACCGCTTTTTAACTTAAATCGGTTAATCTTTTAAATAACTAACTAATTGTTAAACTGCACAAGGCAATCGTCTTTTACTTATTTATTTTCATATTTTCATCGATCTTTGAACGCAGCTGAGACAAATAACACTTGAAAAATCACCTTATAATTTTAAGAGTAACTCGGTTCCTTCATAATGAAGGCAATACTTGCCTAAGTATTTAGCATTCCGAAAATGCATACGTGTGTGGAAATCTATCCAAACGAACCTACAGTCAGAGCCACAACTGCCTTTGACTCCCTACATACTCAAATTTATAAGATTTTATATATTTAAACTAGGGATACATGGGATATTAAGCATCCATTCGGTATTCTGCCTATTAGGCCATGTTACCGAATATTCGGTAATACCGAATATCATATTATTAGGTTAAGTCGAATGCTTGATTTAATGCATTTTGAATGCAGCTGATACAAATAAAGTAACATCTTAAAAATAATCTAATAATTTTAAGACTAACACTGTTCTTTGTTGTTAAATTTAAAGTACTTGCCTGTCCAAGTATTAACGTTTTGAAAATGCATAAAATGGAATTCCAAAATGGAAATCTATACAAACGAGCCAACAGTCAGAGCCCCATTTGTCACCGGCAACGTACACACTCGGATTTATAAGATTGTATATATTTAAACTAGGAATACACCGAATATTAAACATCCATTCGGTATTCTGCATGTTCGGCCAGGCCGAATATTCGGCTTGGATAAATATCAAAGATACATATTCTGCTTGCCGAATATTCGGTTTGGCCGAATATCAAACTACTTGGCCAAATCCTAAAGTTAAAAACCTTTTAAAACACATTTCTAAAAACTATTCACAATTTCTACTTTTAACTACACTCTAAAAAATAAATGTGTAAATTAGTCAAATTTACACACATTTATGTGTAAATTTGTAAATTTACACACTTGCCATGTACTTTACACATTTTTTTGCAGAATTTTACCTGTTTTTGTGTGTATTTAGCTTTTGAAACTAAGTGTGTAATTTGTTATCACTTGAAAAACATAAATAAGTGTGTAAAAGTAGAAAAAAACCTAAATTGACACCGATTGGTGTGTTATTGTAATTTACGCATAGTTCTTATATACACTGATAAGTGTGTAAATTTCTAAAATCACCCACTTGTCATGAAAATTACACATTTTGTAAAAAGAATTACTTGTTTTTATGTGCATTTATTTTGTGATATTAAGACTGCAAGTTGTTGTCGGTTGGTTACCCAGACAAATGTGTAAAATTTGGATTTACATGAACTTTTGTGTTATTTTAAATGTTCGTCTGCATTTTGTATAATAGCAAGTACGCAGGTGAAAAATGAAAATTTGAAACATCTGCTGTATCGTAGTTTCGCCATTTTTAGAATCGAACAAGGAAAGTTTGTTCTCCTCTGTTAACTCAAAAAATAAGAATAAATAATAATGCAATTACAAATAATCGAGGAATGTTAATTATCACAGAATGTTTGTGTTCATATTTAGAAAAAATTTAACTATCTTTTCTTTTCTATTGTGATTTTACCGGCATGAAAAAATTGGATATTCTATATAAACAAAGGTATGTAAATGTTTTGTTCTAAATGAAAATAAAGCTTTTCAATTGACAACTAATTTAATAGATTTTCATGGTTCAGTTTTTCATATTTAAGCTGTAAGTTTTTTGACATACAACCAAAAATTAAGGAATTTAAATGTCATTATAAATATTAGCAGCAGTATTATATTTAAGAAAATGATAAAATTTCGGTGCTTTATTTTCTAATATTGTTCGTTTCTTTTCTATTTGAATAAATCTAAGCTTTCTCTAGCTCAGATTCCGTGTTATATAAAAATGTAAAATAATGTTTATGATTTCTGCGTGTTATGAAAGTTTTATCATAAAAAATGCTATCATATTTCAACTAAATTATGATTATTTTATTGAATTATTAAAATTTAGATTAGAAAATCTTAATCATTGTCCGAGTTCCAAAGGTGTCGCAAAAGTGACTGCGTTCCTTCATATTAAGCATACTTATGACCATTCTATGAAAGCTATAATTATGAAGAAAGAGAAGTATACATACATGTATTAGTTATTGAATTAACTTTTGAATTTAAACAATAATTTAACACATTTAGTGAAATACTTTTTGCACTTATTCTAAAAAGAGTTATATACATGATATGTATATGTATATATATGTGTATTTGTAAAATGTCTCATTTTTGAAAAAATGAGATTATTTGTAAAATAATACATTTTTGCAAGAATGAGATTATTTTTGGTTAGAAATTGAATTAACTGTAATGAACTTTCTTAAAACAGAGCCCAATATTTTTATTAAATTAGTTAGTGTTTTTAATTTCATTATTTGTGAATTTATTATCTTAAAAACGTAATTAATTTGTGTACATCAATATAATAATAATAAAATTAAATAGATTGCATTTTTTTAAGTTCATTTATGCTTTTTTGTATGTTTCTGTATTTATAAAAAAAATTTTGATACTTCTTAAGATGTATTATATAAACCTGTAATAAATAAATATATATATAGGAATGTAAATATATAAATAAAAGTAATAACTAAATAAAAAAAAAATATAAATAAATAAAAGTTATGGGCGCATTTTTTTTTTTTTTTTTTTTTTTTTTGGGGGGGGGGGGCGTTTTTTGAAGCAAGCTATTTTAAAGTATTACATATTACACTTCAGTACAGGTAGATGTGCCAGTAATGGACACCCTTCTAGTAATGTATCAACAATAAATCACAACAATGTAATCACAATAAATAAATAAATAAATGCAAACTAAGCTTTTATTATTTTTTCATAGGGAGCGAACGATTTTAATCAGCTGACTTAAACCGGTAATTAAATCGTAATTTAAATCAACTTTTTTTAATCATTGACTAAAATCATAAATTTTATAAAGATTTAAAATGACAGAAAAAAGTATTAAAATCTAAGGTTACCATAATTTGGCAAGTTTCTACATGTATTGACTTTTGAATACACAGAAAAGGTTTAAATAATTATTTCTAAGCTTAATTTCTGAGTATTGTCAAAGACTTAAGCATGGTAATTTTGTAAAAAGCATAGTTTTTATCTTATAAGTATAAAAATTATTTAATTTAAAAATGATATTCAAATCTGGTATAAATTACAATGTCATAATTTCCTTTTAAAAATCAAATTATTGATTCTTTTATGTAATATAGGCATAGCAAGTATAATAATTTTCTGCAAATAAACGAGTAAAGCAGCCAAATCTTATTTTCTCATTCTGCTTTTGCAATAATAAATTTATAGCAAATATTGGAACTTAAAATAGAATGAAATAATGACATCGGCTGAATCGCTATTGTAAAAGAAGGCATGAGAAAAAAAAATTTAATAAAATATTAAGCATAGCAAGAACTTATTCAGTAAAAGTTGAATGTTTTTACTTTTTCAATTCATATACACCAAATAAAAATTTTCATGATTAATTAAGGCAGCAAAACTGTCTGAAACAGTAAATGCTGAGAACTTCCACTAAGTGCTAATAATGGTGCTGTTTAATGTTTTGAGGATTTCATATATAATTGGCTATTCCTTATATTTACTTTGTATGTGTGTGTGAATGTGCTGACATATTTTGGGGGGTTAATATATGCAAACGTGGATGTAAATTTAGATTCAGGCTATTGACAGATTGCAAAATGAGATGCAAATAAATTTGTTAATTTTGTTAATTGTGTTACTAATTGATGAAATTACTTATTTGCAGTTGTTATTAATTCTGTAACTATTTGCTGTTTCCTCTAAGCACTTTTTTAGGGTGGAAAAACTTTCTTCTTATGAAATTGGCAAAATGCACTCTACCTTATTAAAATATAATTAAATTCACTTACAGTAAACACAGATTTCTTGTAATACAACTTCCAAATTACACATTATTTCTTAATCTAAGTTCCCAAGATCTTATGAAAGTGATAGAGAATTATTTCTTTAGAAAAAAATTAAAACATGTTATTATTTAATTGTATTTTCCAATTTGTAATTCGTAAAATTATTAAAATTAATGGCACTTTGTTTATCATAATGAGAAACTGAATGCTTTTTATAATTACTAAACAAATTACTAAGTATATTTCCCCATTAAATAGTGTACTTTTTGGAACTAGCATCTTCCCTTTTTTTCTTTCTAGAATGAGCACAAAATTGTTAATAATCATTTTAGTAATTAAAATAAGTTATATACTAATTAAAAATTATATTATTACTAATTTTATGCTAATTAAAAATGTATATTATGTTCCTAAATACAGAGATTGTTGTTTAATAATTATTAATTTAAAATAGTGTTAATAGTTTATGTTAAATGCAGTTATTAATAATTGGAAAAAATGTAGATATCACTAGTATTTAATATAGTTTTGCATAATATTGCATAGTATTATTTCAAAATATTAATGTATATAATGTTATTATATGCTACAAAGGAAACTACTACTAAAAATAGCTCATAGTTACAAACATTATAAAACTACTTTGTAGTTTTTATAATGTCTGTAACTATGAACTATTAGTTATGTTAGTTAAAGGATAAAGACACAGATTATGTTAGCAATTAGAGGAGTTTTTTTTTTTTTTTTTGTAGACTAAACTTCTTGGTAGTCATTCAGTATTTGAACATTGGGGACAAAAATCATAAAATTCCAATTTATATCAAAATAATCTGATTTAGTCCTTTCAAGGGTGATGTACTACTCATAGTACGTGTCTTTTAATGGGGTATTATTTTGTTATAAGAAATAGTTTTGCTGATATTTACATGCAGTAATGTTATTATATGTCTATGCATTTACTATATGACTTCATTTTATGCTTAAGCATTTAATAATAATAATAATTATTATTATTATTATTATTATTTGGTTAATTTTCTCTGCGCTGTTTGCGATTCTTTTATTTCAAACATCATATTTCACTCTTTAAATTTAAAATAAAAGTTACTTTCTTGAAAGAATCATGTCTAATAATGCGCAGAATGTAGGAGAAAGTTCTAATATCAGTTAAATCTTATTGCAATGCAATATTTTCTAAACATTTCCCAAAATTCTTTTTTAGCCTATGGCCATATGTATATTGAATAATACGCAAAATAGCAACATTCGTTATCTTTCAGATTATGAAATATTGGTGAAACACTAATTAATGTACTTGGATAGCTAGTATTGATATTAATAATGTAAAAGTATGTATTATTAATATTATTAATATTACTAATATTAAAATGTATTATTAATATTATTAATAATAAATATTTCTGAAAAAATTGCTCTTTAAAATATTAAAAACATTATGAGTTGTTATAGCAGTAAATATGAGCGAGAGAATTTCTTTTTAACTTTAATTTAAAAGACAGAAATTGTAAGGAATTGAAATTATGCACAGTCTGCGCATAAATTGTGATCTCACGATTGTAGAACTATAAACCAACTCTAAAAGAAATTACAAATTGGTAATTAAAATTTCAGTTTATCATGCTTTATATAAAAACGGGTATATCGGTGATACGAAAATGATTTGTCTTATATTTAGTGTGGTGTGAAAATTGCCAAAATACATTGCTGGTACACTATTTTCTGGGCATCAAACAGAGCTACCAGAAAATATAATCTCAATCAGTAAATGATATTGTTCTTTGTACAATATTTTTAATCATTAAAATTATCATTATTAATCATTGGGAATTAATTCCCAATTTAAACATAGTAAAACATATAATGTTAATGCATAATACATAAAAATATGTCTGCTTGGAATATTACACAAATATCTAAGTATTTTGATTATTACACACAAATCTGTGTTTTGCATTTTCAGCAGAAATATTTATATGAAGAGAATGCTACACAAAAATCTGTGTATTTGCATATTATACAGAAACCTGTGTAATTTACATACTACACAAAAAATTGAGTATTTTACATAAAACACAAAAGTATGTGTTTCTTGCATTATACACAAAAATACATTTAATCACAGAAAATTACACATATGAATGTGTGAGAATATTACACATAAATCTGTGTATTCTTCTGCAATTTACACATTAAAGTGTGTATTTCAAGACTTATCAGATAACATTTACACGTTCGGACTTATCATCAAATTACACTTTAAAATGTGTATTTTCAAATTTACACATTAGGCGTGTATTTTGGCAATTTACACACCAATTTACACACGTAGACATGTCGTTTTTGTATCATCGATATACCTGTTTTTATGTGTAAATTTACACATTTTTTTTTTAGAGTGTATGTACTTATAAATAATTAAAATAATTGGTTGGTTGATTTTTTTATGTCCGCCATTTATCAACAAGAGGGATATAGGCCCTGGGGGGTATCCGCCTTGGGGGGTATCCGCCTTGGGGGGTCTTTCTAAGGGAATTTAACCCTTATTCGAAGAATATCGCGGAAAACTCCGAACGATAAGGCCGATGGGTGCGAATGGGTTTAAACCCAGCACTTTAGATCTATCAGTTTTAGACTCGAATCTTTCGACCACTGGTAAGGCTTTTAAAAAGTAATTGGAAACAAACTTGTATTTAAATAAAATACAAGTTGAATGTAGATTCTGCTATTGCAGAATTGAGTTTCGCCTCCGATTAGAAGAAAAAAAAATCGATACAGGTTCTTTAGAAGGGCGACCCCGTTTAGATTGCATTGAACTAACTTCATTTTTCTTGTGTTTATCAATATAATAGCAAACATAACGGCATGAAATACCCAATTGAATAGCAATTTCTCTCTGAGACATTAGAATTGCGGAATAATAAAGAGATACAATTTGACGTGCTACTTCTTCATTGACTAGATTCATCAAAAACGGATTTTTTCTTTAGTTTAAATACTTTTTTATAGAATCTGAGTAAAAGGAAATGCAATTTAACAATAAAACGAGTGGAATCCCGTCGAATTCAACGAGTGAAATGTTTAAAAGACCCGATCGATTTGGTTTACAAAAAAGCAAAAGTAATTACATTATTGAATCAGTATATAATAAATATTTTTACAAACTAAATGTCAAATTTGCCAGTTACAATTTTGCATGCAAATATTCGCACATCTTCAGTTAAAATTGTAATCTGAATGCCGGCAAAATCAAGAAATTTTATTTTATATGCAATGCACTCACAAAAAACTAATTTTATTAAAAAAAAAAAAACTAATTTTATTTTTACTGTGACATTATTTTCCCTAACTGAAGTCATCTGAAAGTAAAATCTCAATCTCAGTGTCCATAATGAAAAGAAATATTGAAATGTGTTATCGTTATGATCGTTATCGTTGTAATTCCCATTTATCGGGTTGCTGAATGACATAATTTTCCTCATTTGAAATTTTTCTTATTTTGCTTTAGATATTAATTTTTATCATAAATTATTTTCTGTTATTTTATTTACATTATTAATATTATTTCTCAGTAAATATATTTTTTCTTACCTTATTTAGTGCATAATTATACGCAATCATTTTGGAAAATAAATTTTTATTATCGAGAGAAAAGCTAAAATGAGTTGCCACCATTTTGAACAAATATCGTAAAAAGCATTTAAAATTAAAAATAAAATATAAAAATGGAAATAAATTAAAAAATAACTAAAATGGGCACAACTACAAATAAATAGCTTTCATTTAAAAAAATAATTATCAAAATCGGTTGAGTAATAAATTCAGGGCTGATGACACGACATTTTTTGGCTTGTCTGAAAGAAATAGCATCGGAGGCTAATAATGTTTTTAGATTATTAATTTACTATTTGTAAAGTATAAGTTAAGAAAATTAAACATAAAGAGTGTTAAAATGATGATTAATTAGGATTTTCGTAGAATTATTTCATGTAGTTCTTACATTTTGTTTAGTACATTATCTATTGCTGCTTTTCCACAAAAAAAGTTTTCTAAACAAAATAGAAAAGCTTTTTTAGCTGATAATAAGAATCAAAACAGACAAATTTTGTTCAAGAAACCATAATCGTAATCTACTTTGAATGATATCATCGCATTTATTATAAACAAAATTAATTTGAAATAAATGTCTTTGAAATGTCATAATTACAGATAAAGTTGCGAATAAAAATTCAGTTTGTTTTACACCTAATATGTATAACCTAATGCATTGCACGTTTGATGAAATAAATGAATTAAAATATTGTTTCTTGTTAAAAAAAAAAAAAAAAATATATATATATATATATATATATATATTATTCAGATATTCAGTATTTGATATTTGGCAAAAACCACTACGATGTGTTACCACAATAAATGGATTAAAATATTGTTTCTTGTTTAAAAAAAAAAAAAAAAAAAAAAAAAAAAATATTATTCAAATATTCAGTATTTGATATTTGGCAAAAACCACTACGATGTGTTACCACAATCGTAGTGCGAAGAAATCGCACTAATGAAACTTGGTCTATCGGCACTTTTATCATACAACAATTGTTTTCACAGTGCTCGCTCTAAAATATAAAAAGGCATGAATATACAAGAATGAAAAATTACAATCATTCGGTAATTTTACTGTGAACATTCGGTAAATCCGATGTGTACCCCACCCCCCTTTACAAACAAAATGCATTAGCTAAACTGCTGTTAATAGTATTATTGTATCTGGCTGTCTTTTCAGTGATAACATAACTGACCAGGCTACTTTATTCTGAGGTGAAAAGATTTATTTTTAGACGGCACATCTGCATATATGTTTCAAAGAAGTGGTTTAGAAAGCATTTGAAGATTTTTACACCGTGGGTGGAAAAAAGGGTACAACCAACTCGTTTTTCTTTGAAAAGGGTGTTTGAAAATTGACCACAGGCATTTGTAATAACCTGTTTCTGTCGCTTTTTGAGATAAAGTAATTTGGGAATGGACAATTTTTGAGGAAAGAGGGGTTCTCCTTCCTCTTTTCGCTTTCAGTACCTCATTTATCTGTGCTAATAAACAAATTACATTAGAAAATTAACAATTAAAGTTTCGTTATAACAACCTAATATTCCCTTTAAAACAGCTTCGACCGCTATTCTTTAATATTTTATTTTTAAATTGTACTTATTAAATTATGGGTTTTTCATACATTAATAATGAGATTTAATCATCTAACGGACTTAATTAGTAGTGTGTTGCTGAATAAATGCATATAAAAAATAAAAATGAGTTTTGATTATAATTAACAAAGTTAACTAAATGATTTTTTAAAACTCATTTATCTTCGTTTGCGATTGTTAAGATTTTTGATGCATTCAGTATGTTAAACCTTTATCAAATGTGCATGCAATTGATTGAAATTCCTTCAATATAAGCATATCATTTGTGAGAAATTTATGGATAAGTTATTTTCAATAGTAATACTTTAATGTTTAGAAAAAGTAAAATATGTAATCATTCGTGTACATTATTTAACTAAAAAAATACATAAGATTTTGGTGAAATTATTTTTCTCTAAAATTATTTATAGGAAAGAGAATAGGATCTTTAGGTTTTTTGAATATGTTCTTGTAGAAGTCTGTAGTATATAATAAAGAAAGAAATATGAGTAGTATTTAAATATGTACAATAAAATTCTACTTTTTTTTTATTTAAAAAACTTAAATTTCCGTTTCCGTTCTTTAAAGTTATTTTTATGCGAATTAGTTTCATAATAACGAAAAAAAATGTTTACGAGTAAAAAAAGGAAAAGTAAAACATCTTTTGAAATGCCTTGTCCACACATTTATATTGTCAATATTATTATTATTTTATAATGACTTTTTTTACTTCCCTTATTAGTTATATAATATTTGCTGTAATCAATATGTATTATTTTTGTTAAAGTTTAATTTGTTTATCTAGTTGCTTAAATTTCGTAATGGTTGTGGAACAATACTTCGGCACATATTCTGAAACTTCAAATGCATACATTAATGTATAAACATAAAATAAATTTTTAAATGTGGATTTTATGGGGAAAATGTCTGAACAAATATATTATATTTACAAGATATCCACTATCTTATCATATTTGCTCGTCATAATCAGAAATAATAACATTGTATTTTTCCTTAATCCACACCCTGATGAATTTTTAATTCCAGGACAAAATTCACCGCGGACAAGTTCCCTAAGGACAACAACTTCCACCAGACAAAATCCCCAAGGACAAAATTCCCACGTATTTTTAGAATTGTAATACTATCTCTACAAAACATAATTTTTCGGATAAAGATTTTAATAAAAGTAAAATAAATCCAACTGAAAAATTTTGCATATCTTACAGATTTTTTTTTTATGTGAAAAGAAATATAATTGCACTCTTAAATAACATATGAGATAACTCAGAGAATAATTCCCTATTGTTTTATGGTCCAAAAACTGAGCAACTGGAATCTCAGGATTTAATCAATTTTGCCAATATAATTTTGCTTTGCAAGTTATATAATAATAATAATAACTTTAAGATATATAATGCATTTGTATGCCTATTATGAATCTTTAGGATAGAATTTTTGCTTTAATTGTATTTTTAAATGTACAGATAGATATTTTCTTTATTGATTGTTTTTGTAGATATATTTATTGTTTTAATTGTAACTCACCGTGTTGGAATTTTTAATAACTCCATAATTCTGTGTTGGCATTGTCATAAGCAGTAAAAAGCCACAGATTTAGAGTTATTACAGCGAATATACTAATTATATATTGCATGTGTTCATAAGAAGCTATCTCATTCATCGAAATCATCCACTCGCTAATGCTAATTCCATGAAGATTTTTTTAAAGCTATCTCATTTGCATTTCAGTATTTCTCCTTTTATATTTATTTATTTGTTTATTACATGGTATAGCTGAGTTTGATCTCTACAAAGAACGCTTTATTTATTTATTTTTTTTTCTTTGATTGCAAGGTTTTTTATGAAGATGCTTTCTTCTATGAAACTGATTTCAAAAATGAAAAAATCCTCATTAGAAAAGAAAGAAAAAAATCTGGTACAAAAAATTCGAAAAGATAAAAAACTGCATTGGTAGAGATTGCCTCAACTATTCAATGAAAAAAAAACGCATCTAAAAATATTGAAATACAAACGAGATTTTTTTCGAATTTTTTCAAGTAGGATTAATATTTGCGGATATTTTCGCATAATTAGCCCCTTCAGAGGCTGCTTCAGTCAAGTAAAAATAAGTGTTTGCTAATGCAATTCCTATAAAAATATATACAAAAAGATATCTCGTTTCCATTTCAGTATTTTTTGCATTGGATAACTGAGAACTAAGGCCACCTATCCCTTTTTAGGTGCGTTCGTAGTTATATAAATACGTAGCTATAATGGTAAACGGAAAAAAGTTATCGGAAAAAAAGTGACATAAACTACAAAAGCGGAAAAAAAGTGACACGGAAAAAAAGTGACAAGGAAAAAAAGTGACAAGGAAAAAAAGTTACCGGAAAAAAAGTGACAAGGAATTGATTTTGGGGATTTATTATTGATTTTGGGGATTCGTTGGTCAAGTATGAAAGGGGAATCGGGGGGGGGGCTCATAGTTTAGGTAAATGGGTTTTTCATGCTGAATTAACTGTTTAGTTCAATTTTTGGACATATGTTCATCCTGAAAAGACGCTTGTCTGATTAGTTTAGGGAAGGGACGATTACCCCCCCCCCCCATCCGTCCTCAATTAGATGAATGGGTTTTTACGCAGAATTATCCAACGTGTGTCAAATTTGCATATAGGATCTTTTCGATAAGGCTTATGTATAGCATAATGTCTGAAGAGATTCTAGGAGTTTAAGGGTTAAGTATAGAGGGAGAACGGGGGATAACCTTTCTCAAATTAAATTAATGGCTTTTTACGCATAATTATCCGATTTGCTTAAAATTTTGGACATAAGTTCATTATGATAAGACGTATCTTAGATTAGTTATGGGTTCTTCTGCTTATTATAAAGAGGGGGAACGAGCAATTCTCCCCCTCAAACTAGATAAATATGTTTTTATGCAGAATTATCCCATGTATTTCAATTTTAAATATAGGTTCTTTCTGGTAAGGTGAATTCAGGAATAGTTTTAAGAATTTAATGGCTAAGTATAAAGGGGAGATGGAGGAAACCCCTCTTAAATTAAATAAATGACTTTTTATGCAGAATTATCCGATTTGCTTCGAATTTTGGACATGGGTTCATTATGATGAGACGTATTTCTGATTAGTTATGGGGTTCTATTGGTAATTAAAAAGGAGGGCGGGTGATTACTATACCCACCTTAAATTAGATTAAAAAAATTATGCACACTTATCTGATGTATTTCAAATTTTGGATATAGGATCTTTCTCATAAAGTGAATTCCTTAATAGTTTTATGGGTTTAATGGCTATGTATAGAGGGGGAACGGGGGATAAACCCCCTTAAATTAAATAAATGGCTTTTTACGCAGAATCATCCGATTTGCTTCAATTTTGGATATATATTCATTATAAGAAGGCGAATCTCTGATTAATTATGGGGTTCTTTTGATAATTAAATAGGGGAAGCGGGCGATTGATCCTCCACTCTTTAAATAAAATAAATTTTTTTTTTCTTTCACATCTATTCAACGTATTTCAAATTTTGGATATAGGTTCTTCCTGATAAAGTGTATCCCTGAATAGTTTTAAGGGTTTAATGGCTAAGTATAGAGCGATGAAAGGGGGATAACCCACAATTAATCAGGACTTCGCCTTATCATAATGAACGCCTAATCAAAATTTGAATCAAATCAGATAATTCTGCGTAAAAAGCCATTTATTAATTTAAGGGGGGGGGGAATCATCCGTTTCTCCAGTGTTTACTTAGCCATTAAACCTTTAAAATTATTCCGGGATTCACTTTATGAGAAAGAATATATATTCAAAATATGAAATATATCGGATAAATGAGCATAAAAAACAATTTATCTAATTTTAAGGGGGGGGGGGGGGAATAATCACTCGCCCCAATTTTTAATTGGCAAAATAACCCCATATGTAATCAGGGATACGCCTTATCATAATGGTTCTATAATCCAAAATTTGAAGCAAATCTGATAATTCTGCGTAAAAAGTAATTTAATTTAAGGTGGGTTATATTCTATTCCCCTTCTATACTTAGATGTTAAATCCTTAAAACTATTCAGAGATCCACCTTATCAGAAAGAACCTATATTTAATTTTGAAATACATGGGATAATTCTGCATAAAAACCTATTTTTCTAGTTTAAGGGGGATATAATTGCTCGCCCCCCTTTATAATAAGCAGAAGAACCCCATAACTAATCAGAGATACGTCTTATCATAATGAACCTATGTCCAAAATTGTAAGCAAATCGGATAATTATGCGTAAAAAGTTATTAATTTAATTTTAAAAAGGTTATCCCCCGTTCCCTCTCTATACTTACCATTAGAACTCTTAAATCTCTTCAGGCATTATATACTATATATAAGCTTTATCGAAAAGAACCTATATGCAAATTTGACACACGTTGGAATATTCTGCATAAAAACCCATTCATCTAATTGAGGACGGATGGGGGGGGGGGGGGGAATAATCGTATCTTCCCAAAACTAATCAGGCAAGCGTCTTTTCAGGATGAACGTATATCCAAAAATTGAACCAAAACAGTTAATTCAGCATGAAAAACCCATTTACCTAAACTATGAGCCCCCTCCCCGATCCTCCTTTCATACTTAAGCAATAAATCCCCAAAATCAATTCTTTGTCACTTTTTTTCCGCTAACTTTTTTTCCTTGTCACTTTTTTACCGCGTCACTTTTTTTCCGTGTCACTTTTTTCCGCTTTTGTAGTTTATGTCACTTTTTTCCGATAACTTTTTTTCCGGTCACTTTTTTCCTAGATTCAGCTATAATAGTCGTTAAGTCCGTCCGTCCGCATATAATAGCGCAAAAACTACCCTACCGAAATTTTTGATATTTAAATTATGTAATTGTTGCATAATTTTATCGATTCATTTCAAATTTTGTGAAAATTGAATGCATAGTTCTATTTCAGGTACTATAAAAATTATTCCTTTTCATTACGGCCAATGGGAAAAAAATAGTTTTTAATTGCATTTTAATGATGCTACATGTGCTTTCGAACATAACAAAATTTATGTGTATCTATGAAAAATATATAAAAATATACTTACTGTTAGATGAAAAAAAAAGTTTTGATATTAATTTACAGGGCCACACAAAAGTATTCCATTACATAGTGGTATAGGAGGAAGCATTGTTTGGGGGTGCGTTTTAATTTTCTTAAACTATTATACATATTATGAAATTGATTAACTTTGTTGAGGTGTACTAAAAGTTATCTCCTGTATAATAGAAAGTAGATAGTATTTGCAGGGACACACAAAAGGAGTGAGTCATACAAAAGATTTCTGATACTATAGTATATAATACTATTACATCAATAGTATTACATACTATAGTATTCAGACATCAATGTCTGAATATTTTTAAAAATTCTTTTTAGCACGAATGCACCTCATTTGCTACGTTTGACGTGCAACTTCTGAATTGTTTGATTTTTTTTATAGGTATTTTAAAGGAGGACATTTTTACTTCCGGAACCAGTTTCAAAAGGGAAAGTGTCCTCTTAAAAAAAAATCTGCTAACGAAATCAGAAAAGTGAAAAAACGGCCTTTGTACAGATCAACCTCAGCCATCCAATGAAAAAATATTTAAAATATTGAAATGCAAACGAGATATCTTTATGAATTTCTTCCATAGGATTAGCATTAGGAAGAGGATATTTTCACGTGAGGGAAATAGTCACTTAATATATCGAACATCCAACATAAGGACTCATAAACTATAACGACCAGTATAAAAGTTTCAAATCTTTTAAAAATCTTACAATGCTGTTTTTCATCCTGTAGAAGCAGAGACGTACCCACAGAAATAAGGAGATCGGCTAATTGCGCCTAAGCCATCAATTCACTAAATTGGGAACTTTATGGATTATTTCAGCTGTCAATAATGGAATTTTTTTCAACTCACAAAAATTTTAAACACATTTTATGTACATATATAATATAATTTTTTGCTAATAATAGCTTTTAAATCACATAAAAATGGACAGCATGAAAAGGTATGTTGCACAAATTGAAAAATTGAAAAAATAAATAAATAAATAAATAAATAAAAGATGATAATAAAAAAATCGTATATATATTTTTTCACAAGTAATTCAAGCATTGGAAAATTGTTTAACTATTTGCGAAGAAAAAATTTTATGAAGAAATAACACTTGTTATTCAACAGTGCCATTAAAATAATAATAATAATAATAAATAAAAAACATTATTTTCCGTTTAAAAAAATATATATTTTTTAATTTGACATAGTAGGAAAACATTTAGAAAATTATGTATGGGAGCGAATATTTTCATCAAGTTTAAACTAATTTCTCATTGACTGTACTTTCATATGTTTCATCCTAAGATGATGCACTTGTTAGTTACTAATAAAAAATAAAATAAAATAAATACATAAAAAACATTGATTTTTTTTTATAGTACTTATTTATATCTATAAAGAAATATGTCCTGGTTGATTCGCTCTCTCGTCATCAACGAGCAGCCAAAACTAATCTTGATACGTAAATGAGGTGGTCATAACCCTAGCATAAGAATTCCATTTCAAGAAAATAAAGAAAATAAAAGAAAGAGATTGTGCAGTAGAAGGTGCACGCAATATCTATTTTATCTATTTCAACAATAAACACAACCTGATTTCATATGCTTTCTTATATATGGCATCTGTTTACAAGCTTGGTTCGGTGTTAATCATACTCTCACACACAGAAAAAAAATAATTTAAATTTAAACTTGATTTTTCAAAAATGAGTTAAGTTCAAGCTTAAATTCAAAAAGATTTCAAACGAACTCGCTCAGCTGAAACTCATTTATGAAAGTAAGCAAAATTCACTATAAATTTATATACATATATGTATTAGACTATTATGGACCAAATTTACAAAATTTTGTGAACTATTCTTTTGGGTATTCGACATAAGGTCTTCAAGAGCCCATTCCCATTTCAATTTTCCTTATCGTCACTCGGTCCGAGTTTCGTTTGAAGATTACTTTTTTCTATAGGTTGGACCAAGATGGGAAAGGACAGGATTTATTTTCCAGGGTAAGTTAAAAGTGTGCTACATTACAGTTGAAATCTGAATAGGCAAAAATTTTCCGTTCCAGTTAATAGATTTTTCCAATTTTTCAAATTTCCAATAATAATTATTTAAACTTTCTGGGAAAATTTTGAAATTCCTTAAGACGGTATTAAAAAAAGTATCCATGCTCAAATACTCAAAATTTTTGGGCGCATTTTCAGACTTTTTTTTAAAGATAAAAATAGAGAACTTGCTTACGAAATTTTATTATATATTATATATATATATATATTATATTATTTATTATATAATATAGGCCGTGTATTTTCGTTTTTCACTAAATTTATTGCAACTTGATTTTAAAAAAGTTATCTTCCCAGTATGACCCTTTTTTCCGTTTCCAACACTATCGCTTCAGGAAATTCGGTTTAGAATGCCAACTTTGATTGCATTTTCGGCCTTATATTCGCCTTCATCAATAAATTGACAAATACGGCACAATATATGGTTTCTGAATAAGTAAACCTGTGGATTTGATGTTTTCAAAACAAAAATAGATTTAAAAATTAATCAAAAAGTAAGAAACTTGGATTTGAATGCACCTTAATGATATACTTATTATAAATGACGGATAAAATGCATTAGTAACCTGTATAGTGTTGATTGCTCTGTGCGGATATTTTTATTTTTACGTCGATATATTTAAAGTTTTGTTTTATACGAGGAGTTCGGATAACAAAAAACAAGTATGAAAAATCATGCGTTAAGCATAGATTATGAAATACTTTCCAGCACTTCCTGAAATTTTAATAAAACTTCACAAGTGCTACTATTTATAGACAAATATGTATTCTAATACTTTTGAACAGCCTTGTGTTTGATCTGTCAATTGATATACATACTATATAAAGGGAAAATTTAACTTAACCAGAAAACGCTGAACAGTCTCAAATTTATCTTTCAGCATATTATTTTAATAGATAGAAGTATACTTATGTACTTTTCTTCAGCCCTGTAGTTAACCTATTAGTTTTATTATACGCCAATATTTAGCTACAGTTTAGTTCAAACTAAAACACCCTTAAGACTACTGAAATCACATTTCCAGAAATTATTATCCTTAGGCGATCCATGTATCCAATTCTTTGGGTGGCCCTGTATATCACTTTAACTATATTCTACAAACATTTCTTAGTAAACAGAATGCAGTTCATCATGAAAATACGTAATTTATTTTTTTAAAAAAATCTTTAAGTAAATTATGCTCATATTCAGTAACCTTGAGCTCTTTTCTTTAGCCCAGTGTATATCAACCATATCATTCATACATACCATATAATTATGTATAAATTTAGTGAAACTTAAAAGCGCATATCATACTTAAAAATACATTTTATCCTTACATTAGCCATCATCGATAACATAGAGTACTTTTGATAGAATATACTGTTTGAAATCTTTTGTGTGTCCCTGTAAATCTGTGCACTTTGTAATATGCATGAAATATCTTATATTAAGCTTCAGTGACGTATATCTGTTTTATTATACTTGAAACAGTTCAATATAATTAAAATATGTCGCAAACAATTTCTCCTTTACCATTATGTAATGGAATTATTTTGTGTGGCCCTGTAAATGAATAATATCTATACTTTTCACCTCATATTTAAAAAAATGCATATTTAGTGCAGTTTGTAGATGCATATAAGTTTTAATATGTTTGACAGAGTGTAACATCTTTAAAATTCATTCGAAACGATTTTTTCCCATAGAACGTAATATGACGAACAAATTTTGATTGTCCATGTAAATAAACTAATTATGCTAAGAATTTCATTTGGAATAGGGTTCGTACTAGGGTAACCATCAATAACATCCAAAAATTTCAGGACAATCCGACTAAATTTACAAGAGTTGGAGCGCGGTCAAACGGCCAGACATACTGAAATCATAAATACTTCTGAACTTTGTTGGAAAGTTAAAAAATATTAGTTTTTCTCTCTTTTTTTAGAAAGATCTTAGAAACCCCCCCCCCCCCCCCCCCCCAAGCGTAAACCATTGACTTAAAGCGAGAGAGCTAAAAAATATATTTTTTAAAAAGCTCATTTCATTACTTTGAAATAAATTTATTAAAGAAAAGAAGTTTTCTCCATTTCCGGAGAGGGAAAATATAACAATGATATGAAACTTTTTAAACGGTCCGTCTTTTAATGAAATATATTTCTACATTCATATAAATCAATTTCATACTTTTCTTCTTTTGCAAAAAATAATTAACACAACTTATAAAAAAACTGTAATTTATTACAATTTTATTAATAGTTTAAAACATTGGGTAATAATTGATTTTGAGAGGGCCACTTCCTTTATTATCAAAGCGATTTTAATTTTAAAAAATACTGCATTCTTCTAAAAAAGATTTGTATCCACAATACTGCCACATAATGGATTCGAACGTTCTCTGAATAGATCAATGAACAGAACAAATGTTGTCAATCGTTCGCTAACAGTGAAAAAACTACTGTGTCTTCTCTCCCCTCTTTGAATAAAAGACTGTTTCAAAAAGAAACGATTCTAAATCGTTTCACAATCGACACAATACAAGGATAAGATATTTAAATATTTACTACTGCAATGTAACTGTTTAAGTGAAACTAAGATGCTTAGTCTCCCGTCTTCAGTTAACTTCATATAATGAATGATATTAACAACATTCACAATGCTCCTTTGAAGTCAGAAGAATTGTCTTCGCTTTTAAACGCAGTTTTAAGAAAAATAGCTACAGATGTTAAAAAACTAATAGCTAAAATTTTAACAGATGTTAAAAACTACTGATGTTGTAAAATAAAAAAGGCGTAACATACAAGTGTGGTGCGGTGCGGAATGTTAAAAAAAAATTCCATTCTTTCAAACCCATTGCAGCTTATTTAGTTCTTTGTAGTTTCGAACACAGGTAATATTCATAGGAAGAGATTTTTCAAAATGATTGCACTATAACAGGTACTTCCCAGGGCTGGAGAAGATAAGTAAGGATAGAAACTGCGGACGGAAGTGAGCCGTAATGACATAGCCAGGAGCATAAATGGGAAAGAAAATTAAACAGAATATTGAAAAAAAAATTCCGAATTGTGTTTCTTTCGAATTTTTTCCAGCAACAAATTTAAAGAACATTTGCCCGCTATTTGTTGTTTTAAGGTAGCTTTAAATATTTTCATAAAAACAGCTTAAAAATTTAACGAATTATTTTTAATTTTTTTCAAAAGAAATAAATAATTTTTGTTACATGGCTTGAATTATACTTTAAGATATTAACATTAATAAGAAAAATGATATATTCATTAATAATATATTTTTTAATTTGTACAGCAAATTACATTAATTTAAAAAAGAGAAAAAGAAAGAAACATTTTATACTTATTGATTGAACTTATAGGAATATTATAGATAATGTTAGCATGAAGTGTAGTAACGGGAAATTTTGCCCCTCCAAAGCATAAACCTGGGTGTGTCAATAAAAAAAAATTAAAAACTTAATGTTATTCATACAGATTGCTATAATTGCTAATTATATTTTTCTTTTTAAATCACAAAAATAAGTATTCTTTAAATACAAAAGAAAAATAAGGAACTATTTTACATGCTTCATTGAAGCCATAACAATGCTATAAATACTAAAAAAATAATTACATTTTAAGTTAGAAAATATAATTAAAGGGCTAGTTGTCAAAAGAAAATATTTTGTAACTGTAACTTGAATTACATTTTTAGGTTCATGTTTGAACAAAGCATAGTCATAATGGAACATGAAAAGTGTTATTAATTAAAAAATTGATGAAAAACTTTGAAGTTGTTAAGTAAAACGTAGATTTATGAATATATTTCTCTCCGATTTATTAAATCTTTCCACAAATTCAAAATAGCTACTTTCTGACACATTTCTGAATTCTTTTCTTTTCGGAAACGTATAAAATTGACAGGTTTTCTCATTCAAAAACTGTGAATTGAATGGCGTTATCCATTTATTATTATTATTATTATTATTATTATTATTATTATTATTATTATTATTAAAGAGATCATTTATTTGTGGAAATACGGCTACAGATAGCGTTTTGAATCGAATTTCGGAAGCGACATAACGAGAAAGGAGAAAAACTTAAATCCCTGATAAGAATCTCTTATACGTCGTTACGTAATTCGTTTAGAAAAAAATGAAAAACACTATTTCATTCCCAAAACTTCAAATAATCATGCTTGTCAATTTTAGGGCTTTACAGTTAAAAGTTAGTCAAACATTTTTTCAAAGATTTGGGTTGTTGAGCAATGAATTTGAGAACTACCTTAAGGTGCATTTCCAAAGATTCCGTTAACAGATGTTCATTATCACTATTGATATTTTTACAAAACATATTGCTTATCTTACACATTTTGAGATTCCCCATGAAAGTAATCAGGATTTTCCTTAAGAAATGAAGGAAGTGTACCCCACCTTCACATCTCTGCTTTCAGCGCCCACAACCCCCTCTATTCTTTCCAAAAACAAACTATCATTAGAAAACTAATGATTAAAATTTTATTATGACAATTTAATATTATATTATTTTCAAAAGAAATTCTTTACTAACATTTTCCTCGTAATATATCAAGTAAAAAGCATTAATTATGACCAATTTGGGACATTTTCTTTTAGACATCATGTAATGCATTTGATTCGCAAAGGTAAAACTTGCAAAGAAATACTCATGTCAACCAATCTACTACTTTTCCTATTATTATCATAGTAGTCTTTTTAGGAGCGTTCGTAATTATGTAAATACGTAGCACCTATTGTTGTTGCTCAGTCCGTCCGTCTGTCCGTCTGTCCCTTACATTACATCAATGGGGAAAAAAGTTTCAAATGCATTTTAATCGTTTGAAATTTAAAACTTATATTTATTACATAATTTTGTCGAGTCATTTCAAATGTTATGAAAATCGGATGCATAGATCAGTTACAGGGACAATCAAAAATATTCCGTTACATTACGATCAATGGGAAAAAATGTTTCAAATGCATTTTAAAGGTGTTACACTCATTTGAACATAATATAATTGACATGAATCTATGATGTATGTACTAAAATATACATTCTGTACAATCTGGGATGCAGAGAATATTTATTATTAAATTACAGGACCACACAAATGTATTCCACTAAATAATGTTATACGGGGAAACATTGTTTGGAGCGTGTTTTAATTATATTAACCTACCTTCACATTTTATGAATAAGATATACGTTAATGAAGTATAATAAAAATTACTCCCTGCATATTTACAGGAACACAAAGATTTCGACCACTATACTGTATCCAAAGTACGCTGTACTATACCAGCAAGATCTGAATATTCTAAAACTTATAGTAAGAACGCACCTCATTTGCTACGCTTCACGTGCAATTTCCAACTTGTTTTTTTTTTTTTTTTTTTTTTTTTTTTTTCATAAAGTTGTGTGAGTTATACCCTATGTACAGACGTGAGCAAGCAGTGCTGGGTACAAAATTTATGCATACATATAATATGTACAAAGCTCAGCATTAGGCACTTCTATAGTATTTAAAAAAAAAAAAAAAAAAATCAACAAATAGATAGAAGGGTGGAAAAGTGGGACTCCCTATTCCGAATAATTCTTTGCCCTCCGCCCTCATAGCTTTATTTGAACCCTTCTTATTTTATATTTAACAAGATTTCATTGCTGAGACCTTGACAAACGCAGAAGTGCATTTTCCCGACCCGCCCTCTCCTCCGTAACGTACCAAAAATGCCTAAATAAATTATTTCGAATAAAATGAAAAAAGTGAGAAAAATAAGTTTAAAATTTTATTTATACACAATTGTATGCGTCTGTCTTTGTTTATATTATTCAGTCTTTTAACATCTCGCCTCATTATTATTATTATCATTATTATTTAGATTGCTATATAGTTGAAACATTCCTTTAAAAAATGCTATGAAACTCATATTTTTTTATTTTTTAAAATAAGATCACATCAAAAACTTAATTTAAAAAATCATAAATATTTTGTGCTTCTGACCGTCATTTTCAATTATATTTTTATAATTCTGATGATGTTAATTAACGATTTTCTCAAAATTTTATCATTTGTCGTGGGACACGAGGTTTTCAGCTGTAAGTAAACAAAATTTGAAGTCTCTGACTTATACTGGTTTTGTGTTCGGGCTCTGTGACAGACGAACAGACAATGGAAGAGATGAATAAAGTTTCATGAGATGAACGAAACCCTAAAATCAAATTCATAAAATTCTTGCTATAATGTATTACAGATAAAAAAAAAAAAAAAAAAAAAAAAAAAAAAAATGTAAGTTTTAAAATTCTTTTCCCACACATACAAAATGCACGAGTTTACATTTACAGTCATTTTCTTTTACAGAAATATATTCATAAATTTCGTGGTTGTAAATACTGCACCGAATGAATATATGAAAACACATTGTTAGAACTTTGTAACATTTTCCTTCTCTGCAAGAGAATCATTTGACAAAAACATGATTTACACATATTTTCACATTGTAAAGAAAAACAGAGAATCATAATAATCTATTCTTGAAGAATTAAAAACACAGATAGCTAATAATCAGTTACTGTACTCTGCAAATTTCGCTGGTAAACGCTGGTAGAAACTACTTGACGGGAGGTTCTGGGTTCGAACCCAATCGCACCCTACGGGTCCCCATTCGGAATATACCATAGTTTTCTTCAAAACATACGAAATTGCGGTTTAAGCTACATTAAAAAGACCTCGCTGGAGGGCACTCTCTATAGTCCTATATTCCACGTCCAGGTAATTGGCAATCATAAATAACAAGAATGAGAACATGAGACTTTTTTGTGTTCAACTCAAGGTGTGGAGTTGAAAATAACAACAACAACAACAAAAAACATGTAGGTTTGATAATTTAAAGTTGTTATTTATTATTGCCTATTTCTGGACGTGGGACATAGGCCTAGAGAAAGTGCCCTCCGTCGCGCCGGTTTTTTTTTTTAAGGTAGCCTAACCCGTATTTACGCAAATTTTGAAGAAAACTCCGAACAGTAAGCGCGCTATTGGATTCGAACCTAGCAACTCCCGTCTACCGTCTTCAAGAGCAGAACCTCTCAGACACAGGTTGGACTGATATTTTAAAGAAATAATAGATATTCAAAAGATTCTTGCTTTTTTTCTGCGATTTTTAGGTAGATTTCGTATGAAATACTACCTATTGCATTCGCACCAGTTTATCTATCTATCTATCTATCTATCTATCTATCTATCTATATATCTCACTTTTTTATGGACACGATAACTTCTATAATTCTTCACCAATCTCCACCAAACTGGTACATAAAATCAAAGGGGATAAAATCTCGGATAAGTTCGTTAATGGACAAAATCGGATCAAGGAGGTCGAAATAGTGGGCGTTTTTGTGAAAACAGAAAAAACCTCGTAACTTCTTAATGAAAATAGATATCGAATCAGTTTAAAGTTTATATTACTTCTAAATAATGGGCCAAAAGTTTATGCATGACAGATTTTTGATAAAGTTAAAAATGGGCTCAAGGGGCAAAAAAAATAGGGTTTTTGGGAGAAAAAAAAATCATAACTTTGTCAAATCCATCTAAATTTTTTATAAATAATCTCAAAATTATCTAAAACTTTTGTATTTGCAAGTTTTTGATAGGACTAACATTTACCGGTAAAAAAATTTAAAAACGAAAATAAAAAAGGGTTTGGAAAAAGAAAAAAATCCATAACTTTGTCAATTCTTAAACTATCAAATCCAATTAAATTTATTTTACATCTCCTCAATAATACCTATAATTTTTATATCGACAAGTTTTTCATAAGACCAATCCGTATAGCAAAAATAAATTAAACAAAAATTGGAGTTGGAGGAAAAACCTCTAATCCAAACTGCTTACTTTCTGAATCGGTTTTTAAATCCTTTTTTTATTTTAAACGCATCCAAATGGCAGATCCTCTTATTTAAAAACTATATAATGTGAAACATTGGCCAGTTTTTTGATAAAGACAGAATATATTTCAAAAAAGGCTGCCAAAAAGGGTATTTTGAACAGAATTTCCCAAAGTGACCGTGATAGGAAATTTGAGAAAATATTCAAATAACAAATTTCGTTTTTTTCTGACTCATTTTTAAATCCATTTTTACTGTCAAACGTATCCAATGTACAAGTCCTCTTATTTAGGAACTGTATAATGTGACGCATTGGTCAATTTTTTGATAAAGACAAAATATATTTAAAAAAAGGCTGCAAAAAGGGTATTTTTAACAGAATTTCGAGAAGTTATCGTGATTGAAAATTTGAGAAAGCATTGAAATAAAAAATTGCGTTTTTTCTAACTCATTTTTAAATTTAGATTTGTTCTCAAACGCATCCAATTGACAGGTTCTCTTATATAGGAGCTGTATAATGTCCCGTATTGGTCAGTTTTTGATAAAGGCTGAATATATTTTTTAAAAATGCTGTCAAAGTGAGCACTTCGCGCAAAATTTCCCGAAGCTACCATGATTAGGAATTGAGGTTGTATTCAAAATTGGTTATTTTATAACTCATTTTTAAATTCCAGTTTGCTCTCAAACGCATGCAATTGACAATCTTTTGTTATTTAGGAACTACATAATGTACTGTATTAGTTGATTTTTTAATAAAGTCAGAATTATTTCAAAATATGTTGTTAAAATGGGTATTTGATCTGAATTTAGCTTAAGATGATTCTGATAAAACCAGTTCTTACAGAAAAATGAAATTAAAAATGTTTCAAAAGAGTACAAATATAGTTGTTAAACTGGGTTTATCTGTAATCAAATTTATTCTTTGTTGTTGAAATGAGCACTCTTCGAAATCTACCTCCGCCTATAGGCCAAGCCGACAGGGATTTTTTTTTAAATAACCCCCTTCCACTCACGCAAAGAGGAAGAGAAATACATGGGGCGAAGAGTGCAATAAGACTATTGTCCTCTTTTTTCTTCATATTTTAATTTAGAAAAAATACATTCATGAAATTATTGGTTTACAATATAACAAGAAGGAATACATAAAAATCAATTCTTAGTAACTTCGAAATTCCTGTCCAAACGAAAATGGGTGGGACGTGATTTTAAAATTACTATTAATATGTAAATTTAAATCGAAATTTCAGTCATTTTCGTTATAAAGTATTATAAACACAAACATCTAAAAACCAAGTTGTGTAACTTATCTACATAATTATATTATCATTATTATTATTAATATATAATGACATTTTTTTTACTTCCGTTAAAAGTTATATCATATTTTCTGTAATCAATATGCATTATTTTTGTTAAACTTTAATTTTTTTTTAGCTAATTGCTTAAATTTCTGAATGGCGGTGGAACAATACTTCGGCACATATTCTGAAACTTCAAATGCATACATTAATGTATAAACATAAAATAAATTTTTAAATGTGAATTGTATGGGGAAGAAGTCTGAACAAATGTATCATATTTACAAGGTATCCATCATCTAATCATATTTGCTCATCATCTTCAGAAATAATAATATTGCACCTTTCCTTAGTCCACTTCCTGATGAATTTTTCTAGAACCACGATTACCACTCGCGTAGATTTTGGAAAAAAAATTTAAACAATATGCTGCCACAACTGATATAACTAAGTGATATCCGGTACATTCTAACAAATAATTATAAAAAAAAAAAAAAAAAAAAAATTGCTAACTTATTTAGTTTAATTTAGCGGACAATTTATTTACAACTTTTATTTACATATAAACAAAATATTATTTACAATTAAAAAATAACATATATATCATCTACCGAGGCCCGTAGCTGGAAGTGAACGATAGGGAGGGGCTCAAGAAAATGTAGAGGGTAGGCTCATAACTTTTTTCCCCGCTCTCTGACTGAGAAAGATAAATTAGTGTACATTCACATTGTAGATACTATGTTTCTCATTAAACTGATGTAATAACTTCATTTTATGCTAAGAAAAGTATAGGATGTTGAAAATTTTGAGTGTATAACTGGCGCAAAATGAAACATTATGTTAGCTTCATATGTATAAATAGGATGAGGGAGTGTTGAAACACTTATTTTAGATACAATTTAGTAACCCTGAAAAACAGTGGAAAGTTCTCAAAATTAAGTTAGATTTTTGAACAGAACTTCATTTGAATTTTTGGAACATTTAATGACCATGGAATTTTTTACAGGAGAGGGGGGGGGGGGGAGGGACGGCTGAGCCGCTTATAGCTACGGCCCTACATCTACCATGATAGTCCTCTTACATTAGGGTATCTAAAGGTATTTATCGGAAGATCACCCTTGATTTCCACGCAATATATACCAAGAACCTCAAAGTCTTTCCCTCAAAACTCTACCAAGGAAAACAAAGCTGACCCCGAAAGAACAAACGAAAAAAAAAAAAAAAAAAAAAAAAAAACTACATTTTTGACCATAGGAAATATTATTTATACTTTCTCTTACGTCCAGATAGTTTGGGAATTCATTATTTCTTTATCTATGAAATAAGTTCTTAATTAGAAAGAGGAACTGAAGGATTGATACTCTAGGATTTGTTCACATTATCAAACTAAAATATCTCAAGTAACTTAAGATATGAAAAAAATGCTATCTTAAAATCTCAAGTACACAATGAGCAATATGAATTCAGTATATAAGTTAAACAATAATACAACAGTACCCTAAATAATTATCTGCTCACTAGTATCTCTCTAGTATCCGTAAACGTGACAAATATGTTGGGAATTTTTATTTAAAAAAAAATATTAGTTAATATCTAGCTAATTTTACTATTTTAATTCCTTCCATTTTTAATATTTTATTTATCTATTTATTTTGAAAAAAGATAATTGTCTGCATGATTTAATTTTATCTTGGTATTTCTCCAAATAACAAATAACAATATTTTCTGCTATACATCGGTGACACTCGTTAAGGTGAATCTCCGTCTGGTTTAACTATGAATGTCGACCTCTACCTGCACCCCAAGTTTCCTTAAATTCGATTATATTACTGCTGGATGTTGTCTTTGTTAAAAACATACCATGGGCTTTAAGTATAACTGGTGGAAAGGGCTATTAGAGGAATAATTGAAAGAAAAAAATATTATTTCTCTATTACTCTTTTTAATTTAAATTTAACTGTTTGGTTGAATATAACTAAATGTCATGCACTTGTTATTTACTAATAAAAATGAAAATAAATAAATAAATATTATTGATTTTTTAATAGTGTATAATTATATACACAAAGAAACATCTCACGGCTAATTCGTGCTCTCAAGTCATCAATGAGCAGTCAAAACTAATCTTGTTACATAAATGAGGAGCTCATAACCATAGTATATCAATACCATTTCGGAAAAAAAGAAAGAGATTGTGCAATTAGAAGGTGCTTATAATATCTATTTTATCTATTCCAACAGTGAAACCAACTTGTTTTCATATGCTTTCTCATATATGACATCTGTTTAACAGCTTAGTCCAGTGTTAGTCATGCTCACACGCACAGAAAAAAATAAAAAGAATGATGTCCAGTTAAACTGCTGGCATAGAGCTCACAGACTGTGCAGACTAATTGTATATTACAGTCTTATATAGAAATGCCTTTCGAACAAAAATATGGAAGAAAGTACCCCCCTATTTTCTTTCTTTATACTTAATCATTGAAGCCCCAAAACTAATAAGGGATATGCCTTATCATATAAAAAACCTATATCCAAAATTCGAAGCAAGTCAAATATTTCTGCATAAAAACTCATTTATGTAATTTAAGAAACGTTGTCCCCCGTTTCCTCCTTTATAATTAACCATTAAAACTCCAAAACTGTTCAGAAATTCACCTTATTAGAAAGAACCTACATCCAAAATTTAAAGCAAATCTGATAACTCTGCATAAAACTCTATTTAGCTAACTTCGTTGTTAGATGATCGCCCGTATCCCTTTTATAATTAACAAAAGAACAACACAATAAATGAGCGAAGCTTCTTATTCTTATGAGCCTGTATACATAAATCAGGCGCGGATCAACGGGAAGGGGGGCGATCGGGGCGATCACCCCCCCAAACCAGTGTTAAATTCAGACTTTTTTCCGGAAGGGATTTCTGCGACTCCGTCAGAGACATTCTATTGTTCCGGAAAAAAGGCGAATTTCATTAAAATGTCGCTAAAAAGCCCTAATTTTGTCAAAGTGTCGGGGAAAAAGAGCGAATTTCGACAAAAGATCGCGGAAAAAGCACGAATTTTGTCAAAGGTTGCGCAAAAAAAAAAAAAAAAAAAGGAATTTTGACAAAGGATCGCTAAAAAAAGCGAATCTTGACACAAGATCGCTGAAAGCGCGAGTTTTGTCAAAGTGTCGCGGAAAAAATGTTTGCAAAAAAAAACATTAATTCAAAGTATCGTGGAAAAAGAGCAAATTTTGTCAAAAGGTCGTGGAAAAAGCGCTAAATTTGTCAAAGGGTTGGAAAAAAGGAAGGCAAAGTATTGCAGAAAAAGTACTAATTTCGACAAAGAATCGCTGAAAAAGCGCGAACTTTGACATAGGATGGCTGAAAAAGCGCTAATTTTGTCAAAGTATCGCGAAAAAACGCGAATTTCGTGAAATTATTACGGAAAAAGCACGAATTTCATCATAGAGTCACAGAAAAAGGCGAATTTCGACAGAAGTTCGCGTAAAAAACGCAAATTTTGATATAGGATCGCTGAAAATGCGCTAATTTCGTCAAATTATCACTGAAGAAGCGCGAATTCAATCACAGGGTCGCGGAAAAAACGCGAATTTTGACAGTGGATCGTGTAAAAAACGCGAACTTCGACATAGGATCGCTGAAAAGACGCGATTTTTGTCAAAGTGTTGCGCAAAAAGTTTGAATTTCGTCAAAAGTCCGAGGAAAGATCGCTATTTTTTTCAAAGGCTTGCAAAAAACTGCTGATTTTGTCAAAGTACTGCGGAAAAGTGCGAATTTCGTCAAAGGGTCGCGGAAAAAATGCGAATTTTGAGAGAGAATCGCGTAAAAAACGAGAACTTCGACATACGATCCCTGAAAAGGCGCGATTTTTGTCAAAATGTTGTGTAAAAAGCTCAAATTTCGTCAAAAGTTCTCGGAAAGAGCGCTATTTTTTTAAAAGGTTGCGAAAAGGGAAAGCAAAGGAACTCGGAAAAAGTGCGAATTTCGACATAGGATCGTTAAAAAACCTTGAACTTCGATATAGGATTGCTGAAAAAGCGCTAATTTTTTAAAGTATCACGAATTTCGTCAAATTATCACAGAAAAAGGGCGAATTTCGTCAAAGGGTCGGGAAAAAAACGCAAATTTTGACAGTGGATCATGAAAAAAACGCGAACTTTGACGTAGGATCGTTAAAAAAGCGCGATTTTTGTCAAAAGGCAGCAAAAGAAGAGCTAATTTTCTCAAAGTATCCCGAAAAAAGAGCGAATTTCATCAAACGATAGCAAAAAAAGCATAAGTCTCAGAATCTCCCCTCCCAAAAGATTCTCTGGATCCGCCCCTGACATAAATTGAAACAAATCGGTTAATTCTGCATGAAAGACCATTTACATGAATTATGAGGGGTAGTTTCCTCTATCCCCCCTTTGTACTTATGCATTGAATTTCAAAAACAAACTATAGAAGCGCCATTTAGAATAAATCTGTATACAAAATTTGAAGCAAATCGGTAAATTTTGCGTGAAAAACCTAAATTAACACGGGGATCAATCACTCCCCATTCCCCCTCTTTAAACTTATCCAATGAACAACAAATACTAGTAACGGAGACACCTCATTAGAATGATCCAACATCTAAGATTTGAACGAAATCTACTAATTCTACATGAAAAACCCATTTACGTAAATTAAGGGGAGGGGCAATAGCTGCCATTCCCCTTCTTATACTGAACGAAAGAACTCTCAAAAGTAATCAGGGAAGCGTCTTATCATAAACCTATATCCAAAATTTCATGTAAAATTGTAAAAAATTTATCACGAGTTATCCAGTTGGGTACGTATGTACGCACGTACATACATATATACAGAACGGACGAGCACATAAGCTCTCTGGCTTTGATAGCCTGTGAGCTAAAAACTAATTTAAATTTGAACTCAATTTTTCAAAAATGAGTTAAGTTCAAACTTAACATCAAAAGGATTTCAAAGGAACAATATATATATATATATATTTCAATTAGACTTTTATCGACTAAATTTTCAAAATTTTGTGAACAATTCTTTTGGGTATTCGACATAAGGTCTCCATTTCCATTTTCCTTGTCGACTCTGTGTGCGAGTTTGGTTCAGGAAATTACTTTTTTCTATAGTTCAGACCAAGATGGGCGACTGGATTTATTTTCCGGGGCAAGTTACAAGTAGTTACTAGTAGGAATGTGCTATATTATTGTTGAAATCTGAATAGGCAAAAATTTTCAGTCCCAGTTCCAATCCCCCACCAGTGGCCAAGAGGTTCTGACCTCTAAACTGGTAGATGGCAGGTGCTGGGTTCGAACCCAATCGCGGCCGTCGGCTTAATCGTTCGAAGTTTTCCGTGGTTTTCTTCGAACCTTGGATTTACTTGCGTGATTAGGTGAACGGATTAGGTTCCGTTAGAAAGACCCCCACGGAGGGCATCCCACTCCATTAAGGTCCTATATCCCTTGCGTAGATAATCGGACGTCATAAAATAAACCTAAACCAAACCCAGTTCCAATCCAGCACATTTGAATAAAAAAATAATAGAAAATAATTATTCAAACTTTCGGGGAAATTTCCGAAATTTCTTGAGATGGTATATATACAAAGAAAAATATCCATGCTCAAATACTCAAAATTTTAGGACACATTTTCAGACTTTTTTAAGGATAAAAACAGAAAACTTGCTGACGTGATTTTTGAAAATATCTATAAACGGCCGTGTATTTTCATTTTTCACTCAATTTATTGCAACTTGATTTAAAAATAGTTATCTTCCCAGTATGACCCTTTTTCCGTTTTCAACACTATCGCTTCAGGAAATTCGGTTTAAAACGCCAACTATGACTGCAGTTTTGGCAAAAGACTCTCCTTTATCAATAAATCGACAAACCACCTCACAATATATAGTTTCTCAATAAGAAAACCTCCGGATTTGATGTTTTCAAAACAAAAATGAATTTAAAAATAAATCAAAAAATAAACAACTTGAATTTGAATACACCTTAATTATACTTATTATAAATGACGCATAAAATGCACCGTATAGTGTTGATGTGTGTGGTTATTTTTATTTTTACATCGAGATATTTAAAGTTTTGTTTTATGCGAGGAGTTCTGATAAGAAAAAAAAAGTAAGAAAAATCATGCGTTGAGCATAAATTATGAAATACTTTCCAACACTTCCTGAAATTTTTAACAAAACTTCACTAATGCTACTGTCTATAGGCAAATATGTATTCTAATACTTTTGAAAAGCCTTGTTTGATCTGTGAATTGATGTAGATACTATAAAAAGGGAAAATTTGTTTAACAAGAAAACGCAGAACAGTTTGAAATTTTCTTTCAGCAATTAATTCTAATAGATGGAGGCATACTTATATACTTTTGTTCAGCCCTGTAGTTAACCTAGGACCATTATTATATGCCAGTATTTAACTTTAATTTAGTTTGAACTGAAACACCCTTTAAACTACTGAAATCACATTTCCAGAAATTATATATCCTTTCGCGACTCATATATGTAATTCTTTGAGTAGCCCTGTATATCATTTTAACTATATTCTACAAACATTTCTTAGTAAACAGGATGCAGTTCAGCTTATTTAAAAAAAACAACCTTTAAGTAAATTATGCTTATTTTCAGTAGCCTCGAGCTCCTTTGTATAACCCTGTATATCAACTATATCATTTATACATACCATATAATATGTATAAATTTAGTGAAACTTAAAAGCGCATATCATAATCAAAACATTTTATCCTTACATTAGCCATCATCAATAATATACAGTACTTCTGATAGAACATACTATTTTAAATCTTCGGTGAGTCCCTGTAAATCTGTGCACTTCGTAATATGCATGAAATATCTTATATTAGGCCTCAGCAACTTATATCAGTTTTACTATACTTGAAACAGTTCAATATAATTAAAATATGTCGCAAATAATTTCTTCTTTACTATTCTATAATGAAATTCTTTTGTGTGGCGCTGCAAATAGTTTCTATACTTTTCACTTTATATTTTAGTGCAATTTGTAGATGAATATAGGCTTTAATATGTTTGACAGTGCGTAACATCATTAAAATTCATTTAAAACGATTTTTTCCCATAGAACGTAATGTAACGAACAAATTTTGATTGTTCATATATATAAACTAATCATGCTGAGAATTTCATTTGGAATAGTGTTCGTGCTAGGATATACATCAATAAAACCCAAAAATTTCGACAATCCGACTAAATTTTCGACTAATTTTAACTGTTTGTCGTTAAATTTACTCTAGAAATATCTGAATTATTACTAAACTCATTAATAGATTTATACGGTTTGGAGACTTAAAATTTTGAAAAATTCTGTATCGAAAAACCTTTTAAGACGGAATCATTTACGAGTAAAAAAAAATTCAATCTAGATTCCAGGTGACAATCCAGCTTTTTACATTTTTCATTATATTTCAATTAAGGAAAGTTATTCATAAAATTAATGTTTTAAAATATAGTCAGAGGATTACCTAAATTTCATATCTTAGAATTTTAAATATTCTTAGTCAAAGGGACAGAAAAGGGAACAAGATTTTAACATGACATTTATTCATTTATTTTATTTTATTTATTTATTTATTTTTTTTCAAATAGAGATTTAAAAAACTTGCATTAATCACTATAAACATAGATAGCTAAAAAACAATTTCAGGATTTTTCAAAAATTTTGCTCTTTTTCTGAAGTGGGACCAAAAATGAGATTTTCATATTTTGTTTTTAATTTGAAAAAAATATAATTGTTTATAAGATTCTTGCTTTATTTGGAGACAATTCTTCATAAAAGTTAAACGTGTGGTACACTGTAAAAAAAAAAAAAAAAAAAAAAAAAAAAAAAAAAAAAAAAAAAAAATCCGCAAAGGTACTAAACTTTTTCTAGGAAACTGGGATTCCTAGAACTTTTCCTGTAAAGGTAACAGTAAAAATTCAAGTTTCAGAGTCGGCATGAATTTTTCTTGTTATCGTTACATGAAAAGTTCTTGGAATCCCAGTTTCCTAGAAAAAGTTTAGCACCTTTGCAGATTTTTTTGACAGTGTAGAGAGCCTCTATTAAGTCCTCGCCTGTCGACATGTATTACGTACTGATTCTCCGGTGGGTATTTCGTCCTCACTTGCTGGTGTGTTTTATGTCTTTGCTTTCCGGTGTGTTTATGTCCTGACTTTACGGTGTGTATACGTCCTGACTCTACGGTGTGTATACGTCCTGACTCTACGGTGTGTATATGTCCTGATTCTCGGGTGTGTATACGTCCTGATTCTCCGGTGTGTATATGTCTTGATTCTCCGGTGTGTATATGTCTTGATTCTCCGGTGTGTATATGTCTTGATTCTCCGGTGTGTATACGTCCTGATTTTCTGGTGTGTATACGTCCTGATTCTCCGGTGTGTATATGTCCTGATTCTCCGGTGTGTATACGTCCTGATTCTCCGGTGTGTATACGTCCTTGGTTGCCGTTGTATTTCACGTCCTGACTTCCTGGTATGTATTTTGTCCTCTTTTGCTGCTGTGTTTTAGGTCCTGGCTTACCGGTGTGTATACTTCGTGGGTTGTTGATGTGTATTACGTTTTAAATTGTCGGTGCGTATTGCGTCTCTGTTTGTCGGTGTGGGAAAAAAATATTATTTTTATTCTTTTTGAATCATCAGTTTATTTTTTTGTTGTTTTTTCTCTTCTAATTGTTGCAACGCAAGTTTAAATAGATATAAAAATAATTTTTTTACCCTTTACTTCTAAAAGTGATGGAGTACCCCTGTTGCCAAAATTCTAAAATTGGTATTACAAACTACGATAAAAATAATATCTCAAAAATAAATTGAGATACAGCTTTTCAACAAAATGCATTTAAAAATACATTTTTTCCCTTTGTTATGGTGTAAAAATTGAAAATGTGCGGTATTTAGAAGCTTAAAAATTTGCAGTAGCGTAAATTTCAAAATTGAAAATTCATTTCTTTTAATTGTTGCACGCAAGTTTAAATAAAATTATTATGTATATAACTAAAATTAATGGATTAAATAGATCACGTAAAAAATGTGCCT